>BRZM01000020.1:2487279-2502759 GCA_033238685.1 Lates japonicus
GAGGTTGTGTCTAATTGAGGGAAGATAAATGATGATGCTATGAATAGTTTGTGCAATACTTTCTGTTGAAACTGAAATGAACTCATAACACTGTGTGACTGTGCACAGAGCCGGCATCTCAAAGGAATAAAAGATTTCAGTGTCACGGCAACCTGCTTATTATGAGAGAAAGTTATTTTAATCAGGTTTCTCATATCAGAGGATGAACTTAACAAGTGTTTGATGTTTACATGCATCCACACAACACATGTTATTTGAGAAACCAGGTTAGGAAGCAGCATGCTACATGTATGTAAACACAGCTAGTGACTTTAAACAGGGTCTGTATGAAGATAATGAGTCAACAGAATCATTATCTCATCAACATCTCATTATCTCTTCATGAGTTTACATGCGCACAAAGCAGAGATAATCAGATCTTAAGGCAGTACCCTGACATTACCATGTAAAAGTATTTTGCAGTTACCTGAGGCTAAGGAAAGTCATTTAGTCTTAGTGTTCAAAAGCAGCACAAACTGTAGCCTCCAAAGTTGATTCAGCACCTCTCTAAAACAGTTTCTGTAAAAACATTATAACATTTTAACCTTCATGAAGGTAGGAGGTAGGATTTATTGCAGGACTGTTATATTAGACGTCATCAGTTTTAAGTAGGTGTACCTACGTAGGTGTAACTGAGTGTATAAACTCATTAACACATGTAGAATTCTGCTCAGGTAAAATGCTAATTTCATATTAAACCACATATATTTGATTGTCATATAACTGGGTTATTTGTAGAATCTCTCAGGTTGATTACTAGCAGAAATATAGATTCAATACTGGATTAAATTCCTCTTTTTCCCAACAATGATATTTTGCTCTTTGCCTGACAAGTTCAGGCTCAGTACTGTAATGACATACTCTGCATCAGTGACTTCTTACTGTCCCTCTGAGCTCCTGCACACAGCTTCTGTGTTTATATGGACTGAATCACCATGAAAACATCCCCTGTCACACTCACTTTGATAGGATTAACGTGCAGCTGTAGGCAGGGATGTGGAAAACTCTATTTTACATAATGTATCTCTGTGTGTGAGATGTTTCTGAATTGACATGTGGGTGTGTAAATGAAATGTTTACACAAATACCTCATACACCTCCACGTGGACATGTGATCAAAGATGATACCTTCTTCCTGTGGGAGTTGGCGGGATACAGACAGCAATGAAAATGTGCCAGAATGTTATGTACAATATACTGAGTTGCTGGTGGCTTGATAACGACTGGTAACCACTGTCACAGCTGCCAGCTTTGCAACAAAATGATAAAACTGTGTCCTACTTTCACTTTTTTTTTTATACCCAAAAACTACTTATAAAAACCACTGTTTGATAATACCATGGCCTTCCCAGCCATTCTTATCCTCCCCTCCCTTGCCATCCAGCCCAGTGTTTTCCCCCAAATGAAATTATTTTTCTTTTGTGTCATTGTAATATATTCATAGCACAGGAAAACAGGCAGAGGATCAAGATCAAGCAGCCCAGAGAATATCAAATGGAATATATTCATGGGGCTGTGTGGGTTCTCTCTGTGGCAGACAAAAAAAGAGAAAAATTGAGCATATTTTATATATAGGATACACACCAACACTGCTGGGAGGCTATCACTGTTATGTTCTAAAAGCAAACAACCAGCATTCGTACCCATGTCATCACCTGCTGCGTTGACTTGATAGAGACTACGTGCCCCCCAGTCCACCTGTTCATGGTTTAAAATAAGTGTTAAGTGTCAAAATAATGGCTCGTTACTTGATGTTTTGTAATCACTCTAGGCATGAGGATTTGGAAGCATTTGGAAGCATGTACATACATTCACACAATGCATACCATATTCAGCTTACGGTATATGATTTGCATTTACAAGTGAAATTAAAATAACTGTATTTACAAATTAAGTTTATATTCTACTAGGTATCATTGCCAAATACATTTGAAGGAAACCAGAATTTGTTGCTATTTAGTTGTTGTTATCAGAAAAATATTTCAAGTTTCAAACATTATATATTATTATCATATATCAAGTAGCTGTTTGTTACTGCCTTCAGAAATGATTAATATGCATGTTTTCCTGCCACGTCTTTGATGAATATTTAGTCGAGTTTATGCAACAAACATACTACTTGATTAAAGCTGCATTAGTCAATATATTTAGCTCAAAAATGTATCACATTACAGATGCTCCCCTCTACTTTACTGAGCTCTATAATTTCAGCTCATTGTGTAAAAGTCAGGCCAACAATCTCACTTTTTTTGGTTCACTGTCATTGCTCTTACAGCTTTGTTTTTGGCCCCAGCAGGCAGCTGTTGTGAAAAAGCCCTAGACACCCACAACCACCAGCTCAGCAGACAAACACAGTCAGACCAGCTGGTGAACATAGTAAAGCATTTAGCAGCTAAAGAACCAGATATTTCCCTCAGGAGTTGGTGGAGACTAAACACTGAGCTAAAAGAGAGTGAATACTGGCCTGTCTCCAAATAAATTATAAATGTTGCTCCATAACTTCTGCATGTCTAAATAAGCAACTGTGTGCTAACAGGTTTCCCATATCAAATTAAAAGATGATGATATGTCAATTCACAACTTGTTTCCACTGCCCCAAACTGGCCAAAAAAGAGAAAGAAACTGAGGTCTAAATGAAGAGAAGAAGAATATCATATCATAGAATATCATCATAGTACAAATGACGTATATCACTCTTAACATATAAAGCTACAATATTCATGTCATACTGTACACTGGTGGCTGTGAGAATAAATACTTTAACCTTTGTATTACAGCACAAAAGGTCAGAGAATATACTTCTATATTTAACTTTTGTCCCATTATACCATGATGCTATAGGATTAGTCTGGTATCTATATGAGTATATGCGTGAATAAAAAGCCACTGCTAATTAGTCCACCTGGGAGCCCATTGATCTGTGCATCAGAGGCTTATGTGCAGTCTCTATCAATAACATGGATCACAGAACAATGCCAATATACATCTTGATGCCAATTAAGCCTTTGTCTCCACGCTGCGACGCTCTGCTAGTCTTGCATGTAAAACCAAAAGGGAAACCTGTCATCACTCCTTTATTTTCCTCATTTATTTATTCATCTATTTATCTGTCATCACTGATCCTATTTGTGGAGGGATTGAGCTGCCCTTGCTTTGCTCTAAATGGATTCTGCTTATTTGACGACTCAATCTGCTTTCTTTGATTTGGTTTAAATTGGCACAAAAAAGCCACAATCTACACATCCCCTGATTAGTAATGGCAGGAGTGGTCTAAATATAGAAATCCGAACTATGGCAGGGTAAAGTTGGGTTCCCACAGAAGAGCAGTTTTCAAGGGAGAGAGAGAGAGAGAAAAAAAAGAACCATTACAACACTGCCTTTGAACTTTATGCCGATGAATTCTTTTCAAGTCTTTTTTTTTTAAAGCCATGGTGCACCCAGTTCTTGTGGGTCTTTGATATTGTGTCTCTTTGACTCTCAGATCAGCAGGAGTGGAAGGTGTGAACCGCAGGGAGATCACATTTGTTTACTGTGGGCCACTGTAGCGTCAAAAACTGGGATCCCAGCTCTACATGCTTCATTGCCACTCTCCCTATGAAAAGAACTGGGCAAGATGTGGACATCAGAATGCATCTGTGTTCTTTTGCAATGCTGATCTTCAGGTCTAACGTGGAAGCTTGTTTACCGTGTCATGCGTAATGTGATTTAGAGGTATGTTTGGCACGGATGGCAAAAATCCCACCTAATCGCATTTTATAAATGTCAGGAAAATTTGCAAAGACAGGGCCCCTGCAACTGAACGACTGCCGAGGAAAGGCTCAGCAGGGACTCAGAAAGAAGACCGAGCACACACTGCAAAAAGGTTACTCGTTTTACAGGGATTGTTGCTTTTCCCAATTTGACATTTTGTTCTGATGATGATGGCTTTAATGTGAGTGATGTGATAATGTCAAGGACCTTCTCTTCTTGCAGACAGCGCAGGAGTGGCATTCAATGTTCCTGCTTTCTAATCCATTCAGTATCAAATAAGATTCACCTCCCACACTCATACATTACAAACAGTGATTCACAAACAGGAGTGAACACATACAAAGGTGTACAGCACGGCTGGCAGAGGAACAGCATCCTCTGACTTGAAAACCATCTGTAACCTCCTGAATTTGGACTACATGTTATTAAACAGCGCTGAGTGCAATTTTAAGACTCCCCTTTCTTCGTTTCTTATTTCCCCTGAGAGCTTTCACCTCTCCTGATACTCACTGGGTGCCTCCCTGGTGTATAGATGAAAGCTTTTGTCTATATTCCCAAAGGAGCGTCCCTGACAAAAATCTATCCAAAGCCAACCTTTTGTACTCACCACCAGAGCACAGAGGGTGCAGGTTTCAAAACAAAAACAGAGCTCTTCTATGCCCAGTTTGTCTTGAGGTGTGTTATAGATGAGGGAATTTCTGCACCTGCTGCAGGCTACCATGCTTCAGACAAGGATATACTCATTGACTGTTACAGCTGTGGATCTGCCACAGTCTTTTTTGCGGCTACATCCATTAGAGTTAGAAGTAGTCCCTCGAGTGTTACAGACTGAAAGAACCTGGAGGCTTAAGGATCTCTAAAACTAAACACCAGAAAGCCACATTAGACTAAAAGCAGCTTGACATAGAAAGTATTTCACTTTATGATTTGGATTCCTTTTGAGAAGCCAACCTCCTATGAGATTACATTGTTTCACCTTTTTAACCAGTTTTTACACAGCCTCATTAACCTCGGTGCAATTTTTAATGTTTATTCAGTTAGCCGTCGCACATGATTACAAGTTACTGAAAGCTGTCTGGAAACCTGAAGGCATCAGCTGTTGACAATATTAAGAGCTTCACTCAAGTGCCTGAGGGTTAAGAGAGCTTTACTCACAGGCACCTGTGCACAGATATAAAGGCACTGCAACTGAAAAATATAGATTTCATGCTATCCTGAAACTGATTGTTCGTGCTGGTCTGTACTCAGAGCAGTAGAAAGGTTGGAGGGATTGTTACCTTAGCTGGCTAAACCAATTGTCAACAGCCACAGATGAGAAGCTGCCTTTGTTTATGCATGTCTGAAACAAAGGACCCATTATTGTAAAGATTTTGAAATCATTGTAACCTGGGGGCAGAACTTAGCAAACGATCAATTGCAACTTTACTGAAATAGTAAATTTATTCTTCCCAAGTTAGTCTTTTCTCAGCTTCGTCAGTTAGTTTGTTGTTGTGCAGTATCTTTGACATGGTTTTAGATTTGGTACAAACATTCATCATCTCAAGAGGATGAATTCTGTTGGCTTTTATTTTGACACCTATAATGAACAGTTAACTATAACAAAACTAGAACAACTTTTCTGCAGGAGTGGAATGTGACACATATTCATATTCACAGAATTAAAGATTAAAAATGAGTTTTACAGTGCATTTTAAGGGCAGTCATAGAAATCGAGCAAACGGTTTGGGATTCGAACTGGCAAACTTCTCATCACAAGCACTCTCACATTTCATATTTCTAGGCTAATGTCCCCTGTGAGACTAAAAACTCCTTTATGAATGAATAATGCCCCAAAAACCTTAAGAGCCAAAGGCTTTCCACGTGAAGCTGGCACACAGGGAAAACAAAGAGCTCCAGAGAATAGACTGAAATGTGCTTCTTTGTATTCATTTGTAAGTTGAAGTTCATTACCATTAATAGCCTCAAATAGGGTAACAATTCGCCCCTGTTACCCTGCTATTTGAATTACATTGAGACAACTGAACCTCTGTCAGTGTAATTGATGTTCCTCACTTACTGCTGTTCAAGGTGAATAATGGCAATCTTCCTGCTCGTTGCTGTTTCCCTCTCCATCCCTGTAATGGCTCCTCTGAGAGCCATAATGGCATCTGAGATGGGCAGTCAACTGCTAATACTCTCATCTCTTTGTTACTTAAGAAAACTGGAATGACATTTTAGGCCCTGTTGTGCAGAGATCTACTATCAAAACAATAAATATTTATGGCACAGGTTGGATAATGGAAATGCTCTTAAATTTTCCTTCGATAAGCAGTTGAAAGTGTTGGGTTTGATTAACTGAAAGGCCTGTCAGCTGCTCTAATTATCCTCTCCAAGTACCGTGTGCACTCGGTATCCTTTCCTCCCCACCTTGGATAGGCTATCTGGCAGCACAGTCAACCAGAGAGAGAATGGATGATCCAAACAGTTCTGCCTTATTTTCTTCACGGCTCTAACCTGTGCTCAGAGGACCCACCCCCACCAGGAATAATGTCTGTTGGAAGGTAGACACGTTTGAAGTGTAAATATCCCACAGGTCAAAGACTGCAACTGAGAAGTCAGATAACGGAATATTTTTATCCATGCAAAACAACTTTGATTTATTTCACACACTTTATTCTTCCCAGGCTGCAGACAATGTTAGGCATCTGCCAGCATTGGATATGAGTAATTTTTCTTATTTTTATGGTGTCAGTTTGAAGCTATAATAAGAGCAGACGGCCCTGAGTTTGCTCGATAAACAAAAGTCAGAAAGCAGATCTGGAAGTTGCAGAGGCTGTCCTGTAAATAAAAGTGTAAAAATAAAGTCACAGATTTGGGACCAAAGTGAACAAAAAACTGCTTGGATGCGGTTTCTATCATTAGCTATTCAGCTCAATTGTGAATGTCTAGAATGATGTTTAATTAGTCAAATTAGCAAACTGTAGTAAATGGTCAAAGGCTAACTGCTCTCAGTACTTGGTGTCTTCATTTTAAGAAATCCATCAACAGTCATCATCTATGATCTTTTCAGACTCTCAGGGGAGGCAGGGAAGCCAGGAAACTTGTTGTGAAGTTGATCTGTGGGGATGTGGTTCATTTAGTATTCATTAGAAGGGCTCCCATTGAGCCAAAGCCACACTCATTAAGCAGAGCCTGGCCTAAGTAAATATTTGAAGCTAAATATTTAAAGGATATATTCAGCTGCTTTCAATCTGGGTCATAATTTCCTAGTTTTTGACATCATGACTTGCACTTAATTTGCTGAGCCTTACCTATCTGACACCCAGGCCAACTGATCAAAGCATGTCTTTCAACATAATTACACACTGCCCCTATTTTTTAATAAATATGCAGAATTCAATCATATCATCTGAAATATTGTTATAAAAGCCATCCGAGTTGTTTATTTGCATTGCTCAAACATTTTCTTGTTTACTTTGCTGCTTGTCCTCAGCAGCTTTCATGTCATTTCAGAAGAAATGTGGGAAACAACTTCCTTTGTTTGTGCTTGAAAGCATTTTTACATGTTTGCACATCGTCAGATTTATGAATTCAAATGTAACCTCTGATAAAAAAAAAAGACTGTTTCTGTCTAGTGTCTGTATGTAGCATGATGTTGTAATAGAACCATAAAACTATAAAGGGTGGTGGTTGGGTTGGATGGATGGGTCAACAAAGGATGTGCTATTGAAACAGGACACCACTATTTGTCTCCAATGGATTGTCAGTGATTTTTTCTTTTAACCATGGCCGTGATTTTTTCCTCACCTTAAGCTAAAAATATCCCTGAAATCAAGTGATGAAATAACTCAATTTGTCCATACCCTTTAGAACGACGCTGGTCAGGTGTAGGGAAACATGGACTACTTTGTGAAGGAGAATGTGGTTAAGTTTAGTCAACAAAAGGTTTGTGAAAGACATTACATTTCCTCAAAAACATATTTGCTGTTGCAAATTAGTAGTTTATAAACCTATATTTCTAGGGCACAGGGTTGATTGTACAATGTTGTACATCCTGTAAATGCAATAACAGACTCCTTGGATAATTTACTTGCCAATATAATGCAAATGTTAATAAAACATACATATTTCTGCATTATGCTTGGTTGAAGCAATGGGTAATTTGACACTGAATGTAGGCTGGTCTCATTACAGTGTTTGTGTTACTGTGTTGAAAGAAGTTGCTTAATTACTTTTTGGAATTGGCCCCATGCAAATAATCAGGAACAGTGCCCTGGCTGCCTAGAGCCCAATAAAACTCACTAGTGAAGTAAGCTAGGAAATGAGTGTCAATTGAACAGGTTGAAAATAACTGGGGGAAAAAACATTCAAGGTTGACAATGAAGCAGTGAAAACAGAACAGGATTATGATTGCAAGACCAAGCAATGGTTACATTTCAGCAAGTGTACAGTAAGAGGTACACAGTGTACCAGGATGCCCTGGTTTATACCATAGCCCTTACATTACCTGACCTCAAATTAAAGCAGCTTTGGTGTTCCAAGTACATAACATTTTCTTTGAACCTTTTGTTGCTGTGTTCCTGTTTCCTAACCCCTTAGCTAAACACCATAATGGTTCCAAAGAAAATAAAGTACGTGTGACCTACATTGAGAGGAGGGTGAGTGAACTGTCAGTTCCCCTGAGGTGTATGTGCTAGTCATACGTTGCCCTCTCCTGCTGCATACATTACACATTTAACCACCTCTTTCCTAAACTAACAGTGAAGAGCACTCTAGATGTAAAAGCCCTCAGACCTCCGAGAAGCATAATTTATCAAATAATTATGGATTTGGTCTATACTCTGCTCATGTTTCACTGCACACCAAAGCTGGGAAATACTATATTTTACACTAGCTTTCTCTGCATTTGCATGGGTGTATGAATCATTGACTCATCCCCTAACCTTTCCTGTGGGCATGTTACAGCATTATTATTGATAACAGATAAGCAGGCCATGTACTACTATGAATCTATGCAAACTCCAAGATAGTCTGATCAAGATAGCGTGTTCATAATTTGCACTTCCGGCTGCTTATTATGCATAACTGTGAACCCTGGCATTACGGGCCAAAGCTCATGTTAAGCCAACAGAGCTGCAGTGCTGCAAGGAAAGTTAATTTCTAGACATTTTACCAAGGGTGGGCAATTAACTCAGTGGTGAATAATACTGCAACCCATAAAATCTTATGAGCTTTGGATTAACTTTACAGCAATTGGCTTTAAGTGGGCTAACCTTAACAGTATTACAATCACAAAAGAATTTGTGGGGCGGGTGGCATAGTGGTGAAAAAAAAGAAGGAAGGAAATCTCATGGGCACAAAATAATGTTGTAATATAGTGCACAGACCACTGACTGTTGACCTGAACTTTCAGGTTGGCCATTATCTGCAGGGATGGTGTTAGATGGTTTGGGTGTCTTGCTCCTATGTAGGAAGACTGGGAGGCCTTTTGAGATGTGTCATAATCCATCCATCTATGATAAGTCAAATGTCATAAGAAATGTCTGCTGCTCAATGCCCAAACAACTCTGACAAACTTGAATCTGGTGGAAGTATCTTATCAGGAAAACTGTCTAAATATTCTGTCAAATGAGACAGTAAATAATAGTCCAGTTGTAAAATAAATCAAATCAGAATTACCATAAACTACTGTCAGATTTACATTAATACAGTATTGTCTGGTATTGACATTGCACATATTGACTTTTGTGAACTTTGCTGCCAGCCACCACTCCACCCACATAATATGGAAACAACTGCAATTTTATAGTGATCTTCTTAAGTGTGTTTCAACCTAGAGTGGGAGTATATCACCTTGGGCCATTTTAGTGTCTGTGATAGCTGTTAGAAGCAGAAATAATAGTCAGAATTGCAGGAAACAGAGGCTACATTGCATGTGCTGATCAAATTTGTTCAATGCTCTCAATTCTAGTGAAATCTCCTTTTTCTATGGAGGAAACTGAACTCAAAAAACCTTTGGAAACATTATCACAGAGCAATAATCTTATGGTAAGAACATGCTCAGCATGGTGTGCTGTGAATTAGCAGATACTGAACCCATACCTCATAAAACATCAGTTTGTGGTGTCTTCAACGCAGCTTGAAATGAGCTGAATTTACATTTAAGAGAAAATATTTGAAACTGCAGCTTCCAGTTTACGTCAGTTTATATTTATCCAAGCACACATGATAAACCTTGATTTAAATTTCAGAAACTTGCACGCTGTAGGAAAAAAATGCTCAGATCATTGCTATCAGTGTAAAGGAGTAAACAGTATTTTCTGGATAGATTAAGTCATTTCACAGCTCTCACTGCTGAAATTCAGCTTCTAACATTAACATATCTTAATATCAATAAACACTTTTCTGATATAAGATGAAATCTGAAAATATGCAGCTTGGTCATCATCGCTGAAGGCTTGTTTCAAAAACATCCCTTTTTTCACCCTGCATTTTAGTTTTGGACAGATTTTGTGTTACACTCCACATTCTTCAAATTAATATTTCATTCATTGCTCGGGGCTGTGTAGACACTTTCTCCCATAATGTTGCACAATAGATTGTAAAACCTTACACAGATGTGTGACAGCTGGTGGCATCATCCTGTTTAGAGGCACCAGGAAAGCAGATGCCCTTTTTCAATCTAATTTAAAAGAGCTGGAGTTTACAGCTCTCTACAGAGGTTTATTTTTCTCAGACAAATTGAATATTTCCTCACTGCCACTATGAACTCTCCTGGGTTTGTGATGGTAAAGGATGCATATAAACCGGTGTACCAATTTCAACCTGTATAACTTACAAAGGTTATGCAATACATGCATGTACTGTACGTATGGCACATGTTTCGATATGTGAAACAAATGTAATGCAGCAAATGGTAATAAGGATAAGAGTGTTTGCATGAGAACACTGGGATCTCCAGATGAACTGTATCTGTAACTAACCTGCTGCTGCTGTGCTCTCAGCTCTGAGCTCAAAGCTACATACTTTATTTCAAACAAAAGAGGAAACCTATAGAAGCCAAAGATAATTGTGGTCTTTGTAATTAAATGGCTTCAGCTTGATGTATTGGAAAATGCTCAGCTTTTATACAACCAGGCCCTGCTTGTTTGCTAATCCATAGCACAGGAAATGCAAATGTCATTTCCTGTCTCGCGGCTGCAGTGGAGAATTGAACGCTGTGGTGGAAACCTTAGCTAGGAGAGGAGCAATTACATTATTCACATTATTGTAAACTGATCCTATGTGGGGGGGGATATGTAGGAGGGGAGTTCAGCAGAAGAGCAGACTGAAACTCCAGAGTTCAATTTGATGTGTTTCATTTTCTTCTCTTTGAAAAGGAGCTCTGGCTACTGGATCTATTTCAGCTACTTCTGCTGCTCTATAAGATGGCAGGCCTGACTTCTTTATGATACCAGAGATGGCTTCATTGGCACATTCTTCTTGGTAAAGCTCTTATAGGGAAGCTCCACTGCTATTTATAATGCTTTTTCAATTGGAACACTTGCAAAGCCCTCTGCTTTTCACTGTATTTCACTACAGTGTCAGCTAAAGGTTTTATGGTTCTGGAAAGTGCTCCAAAAAGAAATTTAGCTGGAGCACTACATTCCCTTATGAGGTTTTAAGCCTATATTGCAAACCTTAACATAAGTGCCTACCATGGCTCTAGGGATGGCAATGTCAGTAGATCAGTAGATCTGTCCACTACTTTGTCCCAGACTGAAATATCTTAACACCTCCTGGATGGACTGCCATGAAGTTTGGCACAGGCATTCATGGTGCCCAGCAATAAAACATCTGGGGGTTGGCTTGACCGCTCTCTTACAAGGAATTTGATGGAGGGTTGATATCATACTTATCAGACTGGGCACAGACAATGGACTCAAATGCACGACTTAACAGAAGGTGGTTAGACAAAAGCAGAAACAATTGAAAAACAGTGGCTGGCTCTCTAGACACACACGGGTACTAAGATGAACTAGCAAAGAAAGGAGGGAACACAGAGACTATAGACTCTGGGGGAGGGGGAACAATTAAACACAGGTGAAACACATTAGGGAGGAGCAGGAAGTCATAGGCAGGAAACACATGAGTGCAAGAAGCATCTGAAACTAGACCAGAGGTAAGTATTCAAAATAAAACAGGAAACAATGACTGAAATGGAAAGGGAGTAGACAAACATAAACTTAGACAGCTGGAAAGATGTGGACATATCCATACTTTCTCTCTAGAACTATCATTAGATTGACATTTTTTAGTTACATGTATCAACTACTATTCGATGGATTGCCATGAAATTTGGTCAACATGTGTGTTTCCCTCAGGATGAATTGTAATAACTTTGGATCTCTTAACACTTCATCCAGAGATTTGACAGTACTGTGATCTCAGTGTGGTTTATTCATCTATTAATCAACCTCCCGCTGCGCTTAACAAATGCCAGACGCATGCAGGTGAAAAGTGTGTGCGTGTGTGTGTGTGTTGGTTTGAAAAATAGTTCATGAATAGTTTGTTTCATAAAAGTAAGAAAAGAATAGGACAGAGTAAATGCAAAAGTATTCTCTAGAGCAAGCCAATTCAGCCCCCAGTTTGTATTCAGGAAATTAACTCATTTTTCCACCTAAGACATGTTTAAAAAAAGATTATTCAACATTTCTCATAAAAAAAGCATAAACTGTCATAATTATAGTTATTTTTCATCAGTCCCTGATTCCATTGCAGTGTCCTGTACCAAACCACAGGAACAGTGTGTGCAATGTGTCACAGACATGCACCAACCCATCTGCTCCCTAAAATTATCACTATCAGAATGGACCACAGTCATTGCAGGTGTAGTAATTTGAACACACTTCACATTTTGCTTTATTAATTCTAAAAATGCCACAGAGAGGAGCCCGGGAAGGTTCAATAATATGCTCATTATTTGTGCCACTAACACTACAAAACTACATTAAAAAAAGAAATCAGTATAGCTGTATTTTTGTCCTCCAGTGATATTAGCTGCTTGGCTTCCAGCTCTTCATCGACCAGAAACTTTCCTCATGAATTACACATTAACACAGTAACTGCCATTCAAAAGAGCTTGTCATTTTTTATAAAGCTATTATGTATTATTTATTTCTAACATTTTTGACCCGTTTATCATTCAGTGTAGCTGAAACTGCTTTGATTGGTCAAATATTGGTTCAAACTGTGATCTGCTGTTTACCATCAGCCTCTGCTGAGCCACTTTGGAGCCCAGCACTTTTTTTTTTTTTCATAGATAATGAGGCCTGTGATTACCATCTTAATAGGCATTAATACAAAATGAGTGATGGCACAAGGCACATTTGCAAACAGTACACAGAGAATTGAGTATCGAGGAATTAAGCACACTTGGGAAGGGAGCTATAATCTCATGAAAATTCAATTAGCCCACTTTAGAAATGGATTATGCACGAGAAATAAAATTAGCAAGATCGGGTGGAAAACAAGAGCCTATCATGGAATCACATAGCAGTGCCACTCCGACATTCACTTATATGGTTTCACAGGGGATGACAATGTCTGTTGGTTCACCAGTGGTCCAGTGGAATATTTTACAAACTACTAGATTGATTACTCTGACATTCATGGCCCCTGAGGATGAAGCCTTCTGATTTGTAGTCTTTTTAATGAATGAATTCTCTGTAAGGTTTTATCAGCTATTGATCATTTGCTTGAGTGACATGAATCTAATCTTTCAACATTTACAAAAGTCCAGAGTTCAGAGCCACCCACACACCTTGCTGCACTGCTTTAATTTTACTTTATTGAGAAAAAAAGTTGAGGTCCAAAGTTGGTGTCAGAGTAAAGGTCTTTAGTAAATGTGGAGATATTTTGCTTGTGCAAACTTTAACCCCATGGATGTTGAAAGAGGATAATTCAGGGGGCTAGCAAAGTCATTAGGATTCATCCTCTGGTTACTATTCATGTTTGAACCACATTTTGTGCCAATACATCCAAAAGCTGTTGTTAAATTTTAATCAAAACTCACAGGGGTGTTAAAGAAAAAGTCAGAGAATCCTCAAAAAGATACATCCTCTGGGAACTATGAATGTCTATGCAAAACACTTAGAGTGCTTTACATATTTTCTTCTGCTGTATCTGATCTCATACAGACAAGCTGACAGATCCTGAAACTAACTGCAGCAGGGGGGGACTTTTGCCTGAAATAAATATAAATCATTGACCAGGCATAAAACCAGAATAATGATAGTGATTCTGTTTGTCTGCAGCTTCTGTTCCAACAAACTTTGTGGAGAAATTTCACATCCTCGGGGGAGAATATAATTGATCAGCTTCAGACAGTGTGATCAGCATGTTCCCTCAAAGCCTCACTTTGTTCTTATTCATTCAAAGGCCTTGAAATTTGGAAATTATTGTCAGTGTAGTCACAAAGGAGAAATATTTTCATACTGCTGCAGATATTTTATTGGACTCCCAAAAATATTCCAGAGTCTTCAAAGTCAGTCATTGCTTTTGTGTGGACCAATCAATTTTACTCTGTTGAGGCTCTATTGATTGTTATGTTTGCTCACTAAGTGAAATGAGAGCGGTATAATCAGTCACCCATCATGCTGGTAGTTTATTACGTCTATCATAATTATGTTACAACAGCAACATTGTCTAGTCACAGTATAGATAGAAAGATTGATTACATTGATGCACAGAGGAAAAGTTTTTGCTCAAGTCCAAATATTTCCAACTTGCACCACCATTCGTGTCTTTCCATTAACTTTTCAGCTTTTAGCACTTGAAGTAAAAGTTGACATAACTTCCTACAGGAGAAGTGATAATAAAAAGCTTGCCTAGAACTATGGGCTTACAGAAAAACAGCCCTATATGCCTTGAAATTTGTTCTATTATCCAGTTCATGCAGCTCAGTCAAAGTTGTCCTTTCTCTTACAAAGTTCTTGTGACCTTCCACTCTCTGCAGAGTCTACAGTCCCATATCTCCCACATCCACCCAATTTGGACTTTTGTCTGCTCCTTTTTATCTTTTTCTCTGCCATTTTTATGAAAATTGTATCAAAATTGAGCAAGGCAAATCATATTTATTTGGATGACCATTTCTGTTTTGGGACAATCTGGTGGAACAATTACCACTCTCTTGGAATTTGGAGGCCATAACTATGGTCTATTTATAATTCAGTGCACTGTCCTGCTGTGTTGAGCAGTTCCTTTTTCTGAGATGTACTTCTTTCCAAATGTCAAGAATATAATGATCTGTGTATTTTAATATGGTTTTTCTAGTCTTCATAGGTTTAAATCTTTAGGTGTGTTTTAAGCTGAAATTTCTCTCTGAAATCTGTCCACTGAGACATGACCTACTTATTGCAAGCACAGACTTTCCTCAAACTTAAAAATCAATCATCATGGTGAAATTGAAACCCAGTGTTTTTGCTCTGGACAAAAAATTAGATTTTGAAGAAAACACTGGGCAAAAAAGTGGAAGAAATATCTTTAAGGTGGTTGAAGCCTTATTTCCAGAACAATTTGAAGTAAATTCTTCCCAATAAGGAATAATGCTGAGTTGATAGCATGGGTATACACTGTATTGTTTCCACTGATGAATTAGATGCACAAGGGATGGTCTAAAGTTGCAGGGTCAGTGACCTTACAACCAAACACCGGCCATTAAACCCACTTGAC
>BRZM01000020.1:2502805-2579023 GCA_033238685.1 Lates japonicus
AAGGGATTTTTAAAAAAATGTCCGCTCAATATCTAGAAACTTATAAAAGCAGCCATTTCAAAGGGGGTAAAAAAAATCCCATGAAGCCAGATGATAAAAGCAGGAATACAGATGAGAGCAGGTGGGTGCATGGCTGTGAATATGAAATCACCTCTCTCTCCTTGATCATCATAACTGGACATACTGTTTTTTGGGGGTGTAGACTATGGCCACACCTTTAACTCTGCAGCTTCCTTAGCTTTAAATGAATAGACAAGCTTTGCCTAAAATAATCATGAGAATGCTTTCATTTGATCATCCAGGGGAAGGTTTTGCACTAAGAAGCACAACTCAGGAGCTGAGAGCACCCAAACCCGGATTAGAGATACAATGCTTCTTTGTGGAGCAGCAGTCACATAATACCTCCATTCTTTCTTTGTCTTTGTCCAAACACTGCCTCAGCCACAAGACATGTGCCCTGTTAAGTCTGAGAGCACAAAAATATTTCTCCATCTATGGTTTAAAGAGTTATATTTTCTTATTCAGTAAGTCAAACCTGTTTACTAAGCAATTTGCATCTGAAGAGCAGCGCCCAGAATCAACCGTCAAGAACGAGAACCTGTAAATTCTCTTGACTCAAACATGCTTCCTCTTCAAACTGCAGGTCAAGTGCTCCTCAAGGTCCTGAATCCATTAATAATAATGTATTATACAAGAAACACTCCAAAACACTGGCAAACACAGCAGTTTGGAGAGAAAAGTCTTGGTATCTAACCTCCAGGACATACTGAAAGCAAGCACCAAGGAAACAATAAATAATTTGGCTGTTTTTGTCTGCAAAAATGAAATTATAGCCAATGGCAAGGTCCATATGATTAGTGCACTTTGGTTTCATTAAACTGTAATTAACCTAAAATGCCTTTGGAGATACTCAAGTTAACATAATTACTGTGAAAGTTTTGCCCTTCATTTCAAATTACCTTGTGCTTTTCCCTCTGAAAGGATGAAAAAAATACAAATGAAGGAGATCCACAATTTTCCTATGTGAAAACATCCTCAATGTTTCCTCTGCTGACAAGGAAATGAAAAAAGAAACTTAATGTCAAACTCCCACAAGTGTGACAGAATACTTTTTAGAGAGCAACCGCAGGAGGTATTAAGAGAGGAAACACCTTAAAGTAAAATAATGTTTCCTCCTTTAAAATACAGATAGAGAGATTTATATCTGGGAATAAAATATATCATGGTCAACCAGTCTTTGAGCAATGAGGTGATGGAGGCTGACACGTACAAGGTTAGTGATCTGAAAGAAGCTGTATATACTCAGTCCACTGAACACACATCTATTCATGCATTCAGGATACAATTGACTTTATTCCCTTCATGACCATTCTGAGCTTTAAGGTTTCCTCAATATGGAAACTTAGTGGAGGTGTTATTGCACAGTGTGGATGTTATATTAAAATGTAATGTTTAAAATATGAATCAGTCTTTCATATATCACCATCACTGTTAATTAAGGGTCTAGGTTGGAGGTGTATTGTTTAATCGAGAGCATGGCAAGCATATGTGTGTTTGCCCTCCACTGAAAGGACACCTTTGGTGGAGGATTCAGAGAACAAAGCTGGACAGACCCTTTGAACATGCTTTTAAATATTTCAGATAGCACTGATCAGATTAGGAGTGAGAGCCAATCTGGGTCATATAGATCCCAGGTTGTAACCCCACACCAAATCAAAGTAACATGAGACAGACTTTGAACTTCACACGGAGCCATCAGATGACCTTGAGATCACATCTGAAATGCTCCATTGTTATTGAACATGCGACAGAGATAGCACAGGCAACGACTGTTTGTAGTCTAATCAATGGCAGGCCTTTACTGGTTTCTCCGGTCTTTGTCACCGGGGGCACAATGTTTCGTCACTGCAGATTAAAAAAGGTAGAGCAGACAGCCATGTTTGAGAAATCTCAAAAGGGATTTAAGGCAACAAAAAAGGAGATGTATGATGTGTTTGTGAGGAAAAGGGGGAAAGAGGAGGCAAGTATGCACTTATTATTTATCATATCGATGTCACTGGAAAGGCATAATGCATGAAGAATATATATAGTTGTTTTTAGTATTTGATGACATATCCAAAGACAGATAATGAGTTGCTAATGAACCCTGTGACAGCAAAACAACAAATACGATGTGCCATAATCAACCAGTGATGAGATAATTACTTCCTCTTAATGAACAGTTCCTTGACCTAATTTACTGTCCTGGGAACACCATCACATACACACTGAAAGCATCTCTACAGCACTGTTTTTTCTATGTATCAGATCAGGAGTTGTGATATGTTTCACACTGTATAACTGATGAGTTCCTTATCGCAAAGCACATGTGTCCCAATCTCACCATCTCTTATCTGAAGTACAGTATTTCTAGCCCTGGGAAGTCAAAAGCTGAACATATTGCATAAAAAGCATGACAGTCTCAAAGGAAAAACTTGCAAGACAAAAATGTGAAGGAGGACTAAAGGAAGGGCCAGCACTGAATTTGGCAATCTGCTGACCTTGGCTTTCTTGTAAAGACTAGCTGAAACACGAACAGATGTTAATGGAAAGTCTCGCCATAGTAACACTCCACTCTCTCTGTCTATGTGACTCTCATTTACTCTCCCAGTCGTGGCTAGAAAAAGACATTTCCACTCCTAACACAGAAGGAAAGCCCAAGTCTTATACTTTAATGAGGCCCCCAAGGGCTTAGAGTCAGAAGCCTGCGGGGCCTGCCCTACCTCTGGAGCACTAGACCTCTCTGTAAATGGAGCACAAAGGACACACACTAGGGTTGTTTTATTAGCTACTCATGAAAGTGCAAGAGGTGAGCAACATGGAATCAGACCATGGAGGCCGCACAGCAATAAGCCTCACAAAGAAGCTGGTGAATTTGGGGAGGGGGGTTTGTTGACAAAAGAGATTTCACACAGGAGATTTCCTGAAACTGATAATCAGTGCTGCTTCTTTTATCCATGACCTTCCCACAACCTTAACCATGTGTTTATTATTGTAACCATAACAACTCTAACCTTGCAACCCAGTTCAGCTCTAATTCATCAGAAACATGTCATCGGATCTTGCAATGTGTAAATCTGAACAGACTCACACAGGAAATCAAGATCAAAAACACTCAATAAAGAATATTGTCATCTGCATTACATATTATAAAACCACTTTGTTGTTTGGAGTCAAAGAGCTCATCTAGTTGAGACAGTGAAGTCGCTGGGTTTTTTTCCAAAGGCAGAGCTGTGACATATCGGCTCATCACTTCCTCTGTGCTATCACAGCATCCTGCAAATGTTGCAAGAGTTGCTCCAGGGAAGAAGAAGAAGAGGATCATGACTGCCTGTTGCTTTATATACCATGCAACGACAGCCTCAGTTCAACACCTAGGAAACTACAGTAATGTGCCACAAGACTTAATGAAATGAAATGTTTTAATCAGCTTGAGGCTGTGGAGAAATTGGCCTTAATCAATGGAGCACCAGCCTATTATATATTCATTACTGTGTTCAACATTGATTAAAAGCTCCTGGCAGACTGTTAGGTGTCGATTTTATCGGGGCGGCACTTGCCTGCAATGGTGCCCTTTTCTGTGTGGTGAAAATGCCATTAGTTATAATTATGAATCTGACTGTTAACATATCGATTCTCTTCTTAATTAGAAATGTTATCAACCCCGTAAAGACATAGCTCCCCATTATTTTTTGGCACAGATATGGCTGATTGAACAGAATAAATCAATGTGTCCCTGGGTGATTTTCATGACAGCGCTCACAGTTGTCAGGGGCAACCAGCTAGATCACAATATGGCATAAGAGGCAGTGGAGAGGGAATGAAACACTTGCATCATCCCAAGACAGGAGTTAGGTCTGTCACATTATACCGTCTTCTTTGGAAAATAATGAGTGCATGGATCTTAAAAGTCTTTGCAACTCAAAACTGTCAGAATATTTTAGTTGGAGTCGATTCAGAAGTAAAGAGTGATGAGGCTAGACATTTTTTAAACTAGTGTCAGAGCAGGTCGAGCTTAAACTAGCAGGTGCAGATTCAGCCTCACTCAAGAGACTGAAATTGATTGGCAAACTTGTTGGCTTGAGTACCACACACAGTTGGATATTGGACTTCCTCACAATCAGACCCCAGACAGTTCGGATTGGTAGTCACACCTCTTCCACTCTAGCGGTCAACACCAGAGCCCCCCAGAGTTGTGTGCTCAGCCCCCTCCTTTTCACGATGCTCACCCATGACTGCATTCCCAGACATGAAGTTTGCACACAGGCAATGCAATCTTGCAGAGTGGTGCTCACAGAACAACTTACTGCTCAACATCAACAAAACCAACGAGCTGATTGTTGACTCTAGGAAAGAGAGACACACCCCTGTCTACATCAGGTTCTGGGTGATCAACATCCAAGAAAGCTCAGAAACTTACAAAGGCCAAACTCCCATGCCAGGTTCTTGTTAACTTTTACAGAGGAGCAACAGGAACATTACAAACTGCCATGGGTGGTGCATGGCTCAGGACAGGAGTCCTCTGCAGTGCGTGATTAAAACTGCCCAGAACATCATGGATACCCATCTACCGAGCATCAGTGATATTGGTGAGGTACCTATGCACCCTGCTCCCAGCTGGCAAGAAATACAAAAGTATCTGCTGCTGTATCACCAGACTGTACAGCTGTATCTTTCCTCAGGCTGTAAGACTACTGAAGACATCCAACACAAAAACTGTTTTATTCTTATGACTTGATTTATTCATACATTTATATAACTTTTGTTTTTTTGTGAGTAGCATAAAGGGACTAAATCTATACTCTTGTTATACAATCTTGAGTTGCATAATGATAATTAAATTGAATCTTGAGAAGCAGTTTGAAAACTTCACCATAAACTCCCCCTCTCCTCTCCTGTCTCTCTTTTTCTGACCGTCTGTTGCTCTCCTCTCTGCATTAGAAAGTAAGATGTGTGCTTCTAACTGACATGGTAAGCATGTCAAATTGATGGGCTATTTATATCCCAAAAGCAAAGGGAGGGGACAGAGTCAATTTATAAAGCCTTGCCTGAAGGTAAGGCTTTCAAGGGACAGATAATGTGAGTGTTTCCTATAGGAGAGATTTAAGCAGCTTATTTATTTATTTATTTACTGCGCTTTGTTGTATCAGAGTTGAACTTGGACTCAAGGTTGGCTTAGAAGTCAACACAGAACTGCAAAGCTGCCTGCAGTTCTTTATTGCAAAGTCGATATAGCTGCTCTTCCAAGACACTGGTTCACCCATGTGTGTGCTTTCAAGCGTTTTTATTGATTCTGCTTTTCACACAAACACACACTTCTGTTTTGATACATATATAGAAAAATCAGCCTCCAAATGAGCACCCATGGCCATTTTCAGTTTTCAAATAGGAGGCACATTTCTTCCAAACATTGGACGATGTTTGTGCATAGATCAGTTTCTCTTTTTAGCTTCACACATTATTATGCAACACTCACACTATTAAATTAGGGGACACTGGAGATTATTACAAAAGGTTAAGCTGACTTTCTTTTCAGTTTCAAACTGGACAAGGAGATTCTGAAAATTTTTATTTATTTGATTATATAAAATGGGTTAATTTTCCTGTACCTGCAGGTACAATATGTTTTCACACTAAAATTATTCACATGCTCCTCTAGATTTACTTCTAGTTTTCAGCATGAAACTTAAGCACATTATGCATTATCTCTGAAGTTGCAGTCACCTTGAGACATTTGCTTATTTGCTGATGGGTCCACTCTTTCTACAAATATCAAGTACCTTTAAATTACGACATACAGTTTTATAGTCAAAGCCTGCATTTTCCTAAGAGAGCGTTCTGGGTGTCCAGAGCCGGGGCAGGTCAAATATTCATAAGCCTTTATAGAAGGGCTGAGATGTCAGCGCAATGACAGGAGGGGGCTCTCCTTTATCCAAGTGGGACTGTAAATAATCCCAGAGAAAGGTTAAGAACTGGTGACAGATTCACCATCATGAATATTTGGCAGTGGTAGAGGACGTTTTCAGATCCTTTACTTGCGTGAACAAATACTTACTTAAGTAAAAAAGTATGAAGTAGGGTGACCTGGTGGCCAAGTGTTTGGGGTGCATACTTGAAAAAAAAAGATTTAAACAACTTCATTATGAATTAATCAGATTATTATTTTCCAGATTAAAAATTAAAGAAAATTATTGGAAAACCTGCCCATCAAAGTGACACCTTCACACTGCTATAGCTATATAAAAGACATCTGAGAAGCTGGAGCCTTGAAATGTTTGACATTTTTGTGTGAAAAATAAATAAAGAGTAGTAATAGTTGTCATTTCATTTCCTGTCAGTTGATTAATGAACTAATTATTTCAGCTGTAACTGTAGATAATTATATGTCATGTTCTTTTCACGTGTGTTTTATGTAGAATCTTAATTTGTAAAGTAACTACGGCTGTCAAATAATGAAATGTGATGGAGTACGTAGACACTGGCACAAGCACTTCAAATTAGTTCTTTGATACATTGATATTTGGTGGTAAACATGAACATATGATCATACAGTTCATCTGATGTATTGGAAAAGAGAAAGCAGGCATAGATATATAAGGACAACCTTGTCATTTTATGCATAACATACAGTGCAAGATGTTAGCTGCTTTTTATCTTTTTATATCATTCAAAACTAACTCAATGCCAAAATTACTTTTCCCAGATTTTTAGGAAAGTTATTAGTGGACTTTTAAATTAACCAACTTTAACCACTTTCTCTGTAGCATCTCAGCCAAATAACTTAATTTGGTCTTTATGGAACCCCACTGGGTCTGTTTACCGAGCAGCATTCAGACTCTCATGTGCTGGCAAAGCACATCCCCACTGTGTTAAAATGGCAGTGTCAGTGGACGCTGCCATCCCACAGATCTCTAAGGCTGATCACTTCACAAACATGCAGTCAGAATGCATTTACGCATGCGATTCATGTTGTTTTAATATCTGCATTTCAAATGTCTCTTTATCATACTGCCAGCAGTGTATGGAACATCCCCTCCCCAGGACAACCAGCTGACAACCAGCTCTAAGATATAATTTCCCTCGTCTCCAACTCTACTTTAAATGAGCCTGCTTGTCAGGAACCAGACGCTCTTCAAAATATTTCCATGAAAGAAAAATTGTTTTGACTTCTCTGAAATGTCAAAGTGAAAGACAGAGTTTGAGGACTCATTAGTTTCATTATTTAAAGAGATACTTCTGGAAAACAGAAACTGGTTATATTACAAACTGTGTTAACTGATAAATAAAGCACTAATGAATACAACCAAGATCAGGCCCAGCTGCATGCTATAAATCTGAGCCTGGATAAATTATGAGAAAATGGAAATGGAAAAGTAAAAGGCCCCTCAGCATTACTATATAGGAAACCCATACTGAAAGAGGCACAAAATTATTACTTTTGTGGTAATTTTGAGTCTCTTTGTGGTTGTGCTGAGTCTCTTTGTGGTTGTTCTGCATCTCTTTGTGGTCGTGCTGAGTCTCTTTGTGGTTGTTTTGCCTTCGAAGTTTGCATGATTTTGGAGTGTGATGTCCTTAAAAAGTATCACAGTGCAGGCACTTAGCAACAGGCAGCACACAACTAGGCAGTGCAGACTGAAGTAAAGGCCCTTTACTTAACACTGCACTCAGCATCTAGGAGACAGTCAGAGGACAAACAAATCTCAACTGCTAAAGATTAGAAAACAGATCAGGGAAAAGGCAGCACTGTGGGAAGCACTCAGCACTGACAGTCTGGGAACTGGGAGTGGGAAAGTGGCTTGTACTTATAGACAGGGGCTTGATGGGAGACAGGTGTGACTTGATGAGGTAATGAGGGACAGGTGTGCAGGGAGGAGCAGGGTCAGTCAACCAGTGTTCCAAACCTCAAAAATTATTCGAATCCTTTTAAGATAAATTAAAATACACTCTTCAATAATTTTATATTTACAATATCTTTTGTATGTATGTAAACTGAGGATGTTTCAGTAAATCACTGAAAGGCTAGGTTACTCATTGAATTTAATTGAATTAACTTTGGAGAGAAATTGATAGGTTTTCATTTGTTGACCGAAACTTTAAAAAGCAGCACCAAGGATGCAGTTTATCTGCATGAAAACTGAAGTAGACTGAATTCTATTGAAATGGCAGTGGTTTTAATTAGTATAATGTTTTTTTTTGTTTGTTTGTTTTTTGCTGATAATGAATTGCTTCACTATTTGCAGCACTCACAGAAGTGGCTTATAAATTGTGAAAGTGTCACATTAAAATCTGGAGACTCTCCATTTAGATCCAACTCATTAAAAGTATAGAGATAAGGCATCTCTGAAAGTGAGGTTTGCTTACATCTTCATAATAAGTTTATTTCTCAAATCTCCCACTGAGCAGATTTTGCTTGATTTGAATGTCAGCCTCTGATTATAGTTGTTGTGGGAGAGAGTGCCAATTTACCCTCACTGTTATTGGAAGGATTATTTGTCATGGCTCGGTTTGAGTAACTGGAAGTTTTAGTTATCGAAGAACACACAGATTACCTTTTGACTATACCCAGACCCAAACCATAGTACACGTTTTTGCTATGGCTACATAGCCAGCGTTAGCAATAACAGCTGTTCACTTATCAGTGTAGAAGAAACATTGTGAGTTCAGCTTCAAACTTCAGTCCTTTATGCACTAAGAGCTGTCTCCAGCTGTGGAAAGCAGCACCAATGGTAAATATTGTTTTGCTTCCATTTCTAGCACTATTGAAGTTAGCATGCCAACCAGCTAGCCCTGGTCCATCCCGTCTCACAATACCACTGCAATAATGAGTCACTGTAGCATTCAGTCTATGAGGATGAAGACACAGAGCTTTGTATGAAGAAGAAGCACTGCCCAGAGGGTGTATTCTAACTTCTTGTCTTGTAATTGCAATTATGGCTGAAGCCATAAACTGTCAATGCTAATGTTGACTTTGTAGTGATAACAAAAACTTACATATTGCACCTTTAAGTCTTAAAATGTGAGGCATTTTTTTCTGAGATATCATGTGGATTGGAGTTATGGATGATATTGATGAGAAAATTATATTATTTTAATCAGTAAAAATCACTGTTATATCTACAGATGTGTTGTCTGGGACAAAGCAGTCCCATTTGTCTGCATGTATGTAACCATTCACATTTCTTTCACCAGCAGCAGACACAAAGTGCTCATTCAGTATCTGTCCCTTGCCTCAGGTCACATCAGGTTATATATATAACAATACATATTTTATGATACAAAGAAACAAGAACACGATCTCCTCTTAACTGAGACTATTATCAGTCAGTTTAGTTCCTTCTGCACAGTCTTGGTGATGAAGATCCTCCCTTCTGCTGATGCAAGCTGGACAAATAGGTATTGAATAAGACTTCCCCTGGGTCTAGACAACACTTTTCTTGTGTTGTAATGTATTGTGTAACCGTGTTTCTCTCCCTCTCCTGTCTGTCTCTTTGTAGTTCTTCTCTTCACACCACATTGTCTGGGATGCAAACATCCAGAAAGGTTGAAGGAACACTCAGCTATATGAGTATGCTCTTACTCATACTACAAAAAAGTGGTATGACAGGAGTATCTACGGATGCTCATGTTCAGTGGTATCATTAAGCCTTCCCTTTCTTGACTTTTTAGTTGTCCAAAGTAGCACATCACATTTAATTACAGGTGCTACCTGTGCAATAGTCAGGAACACTGTTCATACACTGTTCACTCAGTGTGCATTAGCTCTTCTGTTAGTCTTGACCTGCTTTGACTGTAAAAACCCTATATGTAACTTGTTAAGTTTAAAACATTCAAACATTTCCTAACAGTTCTGATGGTATGTCAAAGATGTCTATGTATTGAGTTGCAGGGACATCTAGTGCAGTTATCATACCAACCAGCTAACCCCAGCCCGTCCTGTGTCATAAAACCACTTTATATCTCAAGAGGTGATTGTGACTGTAGCGTCCAGACTGCCCTCAGTTCAACATGAGAGAATGGTGCTGCCCAGAGGACGTGTCCTAACTAGCAGTCAGTGAATGGAACAGTAATGATGGCTCAAGCTCTTGGCAAGTGACCATTGTTACCACCACCACCACCACCAACTGCTCCCAGCAAGAAACCACATTCGGCAGCAAAGAAGAGATGTGAGCCAGCCTTGCATGTAAACTCGAATTCACAGCAGTACTTGCAACCAAAACACCTTTATCGTGTTTACGGGAAGTTATACTGTGATTTGTCATCATAGCAATCCTTTTGAGGTACTCTTACTTGTGAAAAACATATTTATGACAAGTCAGCAACACTGTTCATATCATTGCCATTCACAGAGTGTTAGACATGCTTTAACATGACACAGGCAATCTTGATGTCACTGGCACAAAAATACAGTAAAACTACAAAAAAGCTTTATATTAGTTTAAAATGGATAGCTTTTAATATACATTAGTGTTTTGTAAACCACACTACACTGTTTTGTTCATCACAAATGCACTGTGCATTGCTCTGTTTATGTCTTTAAGGTCAAATATGGAAAAACATATTGCTAAGACTCTAACCAATAAATTAACCATTTGGGAATCCATGTGTTTACAAACTCTGATGTTCTTGTCACTGAGGTAGCCAAATGAATCCTTATATATGTGAACACATATCTTACCACTCTTTGAATTCTGGAGGCCTGCCATAGCTGGAGGACAATAAGCTCATAAGCACCACTTTAAATTCCCAATTTGCCAAACAATAAAGATCCTGCTGATTCAGTGACTCCCTTCAATCAAAATTTGATTGAGAGGTTTGCCTCATTGATCTGATGGTTCCCAGAGGAGACTTTTATTTCTGCTGATGCCGGGGAGTGCACATGTTATTAGCTATTCTGTTTGGTTTCAAATAAAACAACTCTTTATGCAGGCTGGATTCCGTTTTATAGCTTTCATATTAAAAAATTAAACAGTGTCTGATTGATAGTATATGAATATAAGTGTCAGCATGTTCATAAAACAATTACCAAGGCACAAAAGGCACAGAAAATTCCTTTTAAATGAAGCTCTTTGATAAGTTTATAAAATTAATACAAAATACGTAGATATTTATGGACACACACGTAAAGATACACACAAAAGTGAAAGCTGCTGGTGCCTGAGCTCAGATTCCTTGTGTTTTACTGCCCTCCGATGCCACATAAGTTAATACAGATTGCTCCTCAGCCAGTAATTCAGACACAATTCTTTTATTACACTGCCTCCACATTTATGATAATAAGCTGAGTTGGGTAGATACACATATAAACAACTCTTTATAGGAGGCCAACAACACTATAGGGTCACTTATCATTTTCACTACCTGAAGATCTTCTAAGATTGTGTCTGCAAAGTTGTCGATAACAAAAAACTGTATTAGTTTATGTTCATCCGTACATACTATTTATTGAATTCTGATCATACATTTTATTTTATTATTTTGTCTATTTTTCATACATTATACTTACATCCCTCCTTTCTATACCACACTATTCATGTTATTCATTCTGTAGATGAGTTTGTCTCTATCTGTACTATTGATACTGTTTGCGTGATGCTAAAAAGCATTTTGTTGCACTGATACTTACTGTGTGCAGTGACAATAAAGATTAATCTAATTTATTTAAAGGTGCTATATGTAAATTTTTGCCATCGCTGCATAGCCAATGTTAGCATTAACAGCTATTTACTTACCAGTCTAGAGGAAACGTTGCAAGTTCAGCATCAGTCTTCATTCCGTTACTCTCCAAGAGCTGTCTCAAACTGTGGAAAGCAACATCCATGTTAACTCTTGTTTTGCTTCTATTTCTATCACTTTTACTACTAAACTTAGCATGTTAATCAGCTATCCTCGGCCCATCCTGTCTCATAATACCACTTTGCGATAGTGAGTCACTATCGTATCCAGTCTGCTCTCAGTCCAACATCAGAGGATGAAGATGCAGAGCTTTGTACTCTAACTTCTTGTCTTGTAAACACAGTGATGGCTGAAGTAAACAACTGTGAATGCTAACATTGGCCATGTAACAATAGCAAAATCATGCATATAGCTCCTTCAGTTATTTTTTTCACTGTAATAATCTACTAAACAATACTACCAAGAAGACCTCTATCCTTTATATATATGATAGAGACCTTCTTATGAGGCAGAATACCATTAATATTTCATTTTACTTGAAAATAAATAAATCTAGCCTCTCCATATCTCAGCTCATCAAGTGAGTTGAATGATGTAAGTTGAGATATTTTGAAATCTGAAGCCTGCAGACTTCAATATTCCTGAATAAGTAATTCTGAGATATTAAAAGTAATATAGCAAAGGTATATAAATGTTATAGGTAAAGTGCTGAAAACAGAACTGCTGGCACACTTTCCAGCATCTGAAGTTACAGTCTAACCCATGGTGCACCTCTTTAAGTGCACAGGAATTGCAAGAATGCCTGTCTCAGTGGATCTTGGTTTTGAGATGCTTACCTTAGTTGTGGTGGCCTTGTTTGTAATGTGAAGTTTTGTGAGGAGTGAGTCTTCAGACAGCTGGGGGATCAGAGTTGTGGTGCTGATTGAATGAGCCAGTGCTCACCAACAAGCAGCTGCTGAGGTGCCAATGATCAATAGTCTTCAGCTGTAATGCAAGCAGGTTGCCTGTGCTCTTAAACTTTAAAACTACATCAATAAATCAACTGTGTGTTCACATCTGTAAACTCTTGTAGGCTTTTTTTTTTTTACAAACAAAATGAAAAACTGCTGGTATGACTTGCATGGAAATGCTGTTCAGGCTGTTTAAGCTGTGGAAGCAATCCCCAGGGAGAGGCAGACCTTCCATTTGACCTGGATTAAATATTGATGGCCTGTGCTAATAGAGAATAGAGCATGAATTCTCATGTCACAGCACATGTGAGGGGGTCAGTCCATTGTTGATGAAGGAATTTATTTATGTATGTTTTTCCCATGTCTTGAGATGAGTCATAAAACATCCATTTAGAAATGAAATGATAATCGATTTTGATGTGTCTGTGTATTTTTTTTTCTCTCTTTAACCCTTCCCTGTCGTCTACCGTTAAAAAGGCTGTAAAAGTGTGCAGGTCGCTCTGGCACAGCAGTTAACCTTCAAATTTAATTACAACTCCAGACAAGAAAAAAAAAAAGCTTCCCCCTTGACTGATGTGTGATTAGTGAGTAAAATCTGCCAGAATAATTAGTCAAGTGAACCACACATAGACACATTTATTCTGCATCCATACTGCATGTCAAGCAGCTGGGGATATTGAATCTGACAGGATCACAAAAAGGGGTTGTTATGCATATATGAATAATATACAAGTAAATTAGGATTTAAGGATTATGCAAGTAAGTTGTTTTGGGTAGTTCTCTGCATGCCCCAACTTCATTTTTTCTTCAAGTTTTAGTGTTAATAATGTTTCACATGAGGTGACAGTAACACTTTAGATTACAAGTGTGATGTTTTTCTGGTTAAAAAGTCCTTCTATTCTTCAGTAACTGGTACTGAGATTTCCCTTCATAATAACCAGACATCAAGTTACTGCAGTAGAGATGCTCAGTGGCCAGATGAACAGGGCAGGACCACTAAAATCAATACATGAATAGCAAGAGTGCTCAGTCTCCCTTCCCTGCATGAAGTTGCTGTGAGGTGATTGAGAATGGTGTGGGATTACACTGACATCTAGTGGAAGAAGGCTATGCTTGCAAAGTATACAACAGTTTTAGAGCAACGTTACTCCTCTGGAACTTTTGATATTGGTCATGCACAAAACCAGTTGTATTGGATGCCTGTGATGCTGACATTTAATCCTTGTATATTGTCGACACTGGTTTCCTTTATTCAGCCAGGTGACAGTCTCACTGGGATGTCTGTGAAGATTCTCAGTCATCCAGGTCATAGTTATCTAAGAAGGGCTGAATTATTTCTTAAAGAAAAATTCAAGTGGTTGCACAAATTTAGCATCTGCATGACTTAGCATTGAATGCAGGAATAAAATGAATTCATGCTCATCCCTGTAACATCTGTGTCTCTGCCCCTCCATTACTCACACAGCGTGCCCTATTTGGTTCACGTTAGAGGTCACACTGCTCTGAGATTTGAACTTGTGTAAAACTTTTAATAGCTAACTGCTGCCAACCTCTGGGGCCGACCTTCACAGACTGCGATTGAACCGGCGCTGGGTTGGGCATGAGACATTCTGTTGAAGGTTACACAACACTGTGATGAGGGGGGGAGTCTGCTGGGATTGTAATTGGTGGTTTTTCCTGTTGAACAGCTTTGATTAAAGATGTAAAGATGTCATGTAGATGTGAAACTCAAAGACAAATCGGACAAGTAATAAGTTGAAGGTTTATGTTCTTCTGCAAGGACATTCAGTAAAATCTGTCCTTATTTGAAAGGACAGGAAATAAATCCTCACTCTTAATCATGGCCAAGTATACTGAATTACCATACTTCATGTCTTTTTGTAACTTAAAAAAAAAAAAAAAAAAAAAAAAAATATATATATATATATATATATATATATATATATAGTATATGAACAATTTAACATGTCACAAGTCTAATATCAGCACTGTACTACAGCAAAACAAGGCAGTATTTCAAATTAAGGGAGGAATACATCCTCAAATACTCTTCTAAAAATAGATGAGCTCAAGTTGTGATCACTTCATGAATTTTGGCACATGCACATTTTCCTTCAATCCAACTTGCCTCTATTAATATATGTAAGTTTTTCCTATTGCTACATACCCAAACTTAGCATTGACAGCTGTTTAGTTACCAAAAACTTCAGGCATTGTTGCGTTTACAAGAGGTTAGAATACGCCCTGTGGGCTGCACTACTTCTTCATCCTCTCATGTTGGATTGAGGGCAGACTGGATGCTACAGTGACTCACTATCTTGGTGAGTAAAGGGATGAAGTTGCATAGTTTCTTCTAAACTGGCAGGTAAACAGCTGTTAATGCTAACATTCGCTATATAACGATAGCAGAACCTACATACAGCAATTTTAAAGGTAGAGAACTCTTCCCATAGTGCCTGTTGACACCCCTTATTCAAGGGGCATAAACTCAGGAAATTGACTCTTCTTTAAAATATAGAGGCAACACTACATGGGGTTTTGTAAAAACACTGGAAATATCTTATTTTTTTCCATTTATGTTCATAAGAAGAAAAAATCTATCAAAAGTAGCAAAAATAGCTTCACAATAATCTATATAATGTTTTCAAAGCCTGTTCTGGGCTACTAATTAAATGCAATTTTGCGTCTTTAACATGTTTCGACCTTTCCTGATGACTGAAAATAATGTTAGTATCACGTTTAATGTTTACAGTAATAATTCTAAGTGCTTTGAAATAAGCTATACAGTCTGCAGAAACAATGAGTCGCAGCTCTAACTATGAAATAATTCAAATTTTCAGTCAGAAATACACCTACTGTACACATTCTGCTGCTAACAAGACTCTTTCTGCGTTCACATAATCTACTGTCAAAGTAGAAATGGTGTCAAGTAACATTTTTCACTTCAGGAACTTCAGTCTGACCTCTCCTTGGACGCCGTCTGTCCTTCATTACACCTTTGAAACCTTCATCTTGTGTAACACTGAGGATTTCTTTGAACCCTGTGAGGACCCACTCCTGCAATCACCGCTTTGTTTACTCGATCTGCAGTGAGATCCCTAATCTCTGTCTCTCTTGGAGTAGATAATTACTGTCATCAGAAATAAACGCTCGACACAGTTGTCAGGCCTCGCCTTGCAGTGACAGATTTCGTCTGTGGAACTCGTTGAGGACAACGTCGCTGTTGGAGCCGTCGGATATTCCGCTGTCTGCAAACACAGAGCCTGTGAGGGACAAACACAGTGACATATTAACAATATTATTGTACATGTACAGTCTATATAAGTGTGTATAAACTGTATGAAAATGTCGGACATTATAAACATACCACTGCTATTGGTGACATCACTGATGACAGAGGAGCTCCGAGAGGTGAAGTGGGGAGCTGAGGTCATTGCCGTGGTGACCGACAGATTCCTGTTGTTTTGAGTGGCTGTCCGACTCCATTCTGTAAAAAAGTGTTTATATAACCATGCTTGTTTATCAATGGGGAGATATTTGTATTGACATCCATTGAACCCCATTTATTTTGCTGATATCTGTCTACATTTAGTACCATTAACAGTTGGTTATTAGCAGTTCCTCTTTACAATTTACCCATCATGGATGTACAGACAACTATCACTGGATTACTTTGACACAAGAGAACATAAAAATGTGATGATTATCAGGCAACTTCTGAGGTTATAAGGAAGGTCTTTTTAAAATGATTTCTATGCTAAGTTATAGATGTTTCTGTCAGGAGGGACCGTGGAGATAATGATATCATCAGAAAGTGTGTGTGGTCAGATTTGACTAAATTAAGAATCCATGAGCAGTGTTTCATAGTCCAGCTACTGACCATGTTGATAAGTGAGCAAAATCAGCAGGCAAAGCTACAATATGTTGCTTTTAGAGCTCTGGCATGTAACAGAACCTTTCACATCATGCAGTATCTTGTTTGCAGTTTTAAAAACCTGGTGTAAGGTTGCCTTTGTGCCCAACTGTCTACCTTTTCTCTCCCCTTCCCCTATCATCCCCTCTTATTTCGTTTCTCTGTGATGCTAATCACAGAGAGAATTAGAGAAAGGGATGGAGGCACAGTGATCTCCACACACACACACACACACACACACTGATCTATTCATATTACAGAGAGATGGGAACATTTAACAGACTTCAGGAGGTGCACACACACACATATGCACTCCACACGCCGACACTCACCTCTGCGGCTTTCTCTGTTAAGCTTGGCTGGGTCTTCGTAGTCGCCCACCCAGTTACACTCCACAGGCATGGAGATGGGCCTCAGCCTGCCTACAAACACACACACACACACACAATTCCAAACTTAATATTGAAATGAATTTAAAACAGGCATCAGCTGAGAAACATGGCCTTCTCTGTCTGACATTTATAGCCAACAAACCACACAGAAAGCTAAACTTGACATCCTCCCCTACAGGTTTGCAACAATTAGACACAACAGGTGCAAGTTTTCATTTCTCCCATGTGCAAAACAATAAGTACTCTTAATTCTAATACATTTTAAACTGCCTATTGGTTCCTCACACAGTTTAGAATTAAAATTTTATTATCTTTATTCTCTGAGTTGCAGTTTTCCTTGCTTTTACCCTTTATTCTGTTCTGGACCGTGTGCATTGTACCACCACTTTTAATGCCTTTAATTATGTTATATTGTGTTCTTGTTTCATGGATTTCCTCTTGTAGGACAGTAAAGATCTATACTGGACTGATTTTCCTTAGAGTCTATAAATGCTGATATGTGATATTTAGGATTCTTCTAAGTTTTCACTTATTTTATTTGTGATGTATAGAACAACACTTTCCAAAAACTTTTTATTAAGTGCCTTGGGCTGGCAGATTGATTCATACCCTCATTTTTTATTTTCTTCTAAAGTGGCTCAATGTAGCAGAATGAGACTGAACTCAACCCCCCCAACACCCATACTCCACTTTCTTCTTCATATTCTCAATCATCACAGGAACGTACCATATGTAGGTGTGGTACAGTACACGGGCTCCTCCTCATCTCGCCGGCGAGACTCTTGATCCAGGAAGGAGTTTGGTGACTCAGAGCGCTTAGTAACGCTGACACCACCGTGGTTACGAGATGCCTCATCTCCAGACAAGGCTCCCGTCTCATCTCTATGGCAACAGCAAAGGCAGATTTACCAAGAAAACAAAATGTACATCAAAGTCAGATCTTATCTTTGCTGTCACCGGTTATACTTGTTATTAAGTTGATTCTTTTCCTTTGACACGCAGATGCAGTAAGGTACCTGGGTGTGTATGGCTCAGCAGGTGGAGGGGGGATGTAGAGGTCTTGGAGGGCCGAGTTCTTTGTGGGTGTGCCTGAGGGTGTGGCTGAACTGCTGCCTGGGCTTCTGGTTGGCTGCAGAGAGCAAAAAGTAGATCCATGTGGTTGCTACAATCTATTTTTATCTTTTATCTATCGTTTTTCGGGTTGGTGGTATGTGGTACATATCACGTGTCTTATTTTTGTAGTTGTCACTGGTTTGATTACATTCTGTCTATTACATATTGCTGAACAGGTTGGGATGGTCTCATCCACTGGATAGATGAGAGTCCTGGATTGGGAGACAGCTGTGCACTGCTCTTCATCAGAAATGGGAAAGTTAACCAAGCATACATTTGCCAAACCATCCAGGTTGAATGAAGACTTGAAGCCTTCTCTCTTGTTAAACTAACATATTGTTTTTGAAAACATGTTTGATAAAGCAGCCAGTTATTATTATTGCACTTTCAGACATGTTCTCATTCAATTTAACCTTCAAATTAAGTGGTTAAATAGTCATGGATAAACTGTTTAAAAGCTGTCTGATTGTCTTACAGCTTATGTTTGTTGTTATAGTAATTTTGCCATACGTAACAACATAAATAATGGACATAACTACTTAAATAAGACCTCGGTTGTAATAAACCCAAATTATTCTTGAAGACTCTGTGGTTAATGTGGTCACAAAAGACAGTGATGGGGAGCACAAGAAAACTGTTTACTGTTTACTTTTGTGTCTCCTGATTGTGTAGATAATCAGTGTTAACGAGGGAGATATATTTCATAATTTGTGGGAGCATGGGGAATGTGGGTGGAGGGTGCCATCAATTTCCCCTTCCTATTCATTCCAGTGTGTTTCAGCTGGCAAACAAAACCATGCTGAGCCACAGTACCCTGACCTAATTACACGCTTTGGCTGCAGTCGTACGGGGAGAGTGAAAGCTGTGGGGAATTATGTGGGCCAGTGCAGTGTTTTAATAAAGTCTATAAAAGGTAGAGCTGGTCCCACCTGCAGAGCCAGGGGTTTCCAGCGCATATTCTTCAGCAATGCGGGGGCAGAGCTGAGCGTGCTCTGTGGACGCTTCTTCAGGGTCAGGGACACAACGCCCTTATCGGCCCTCAGCGAGCCGACCAGGTTACGTAACTGCCAGCCCACCTGTGGATAGGAGAGGACAAGGGGTCACAGCATACAGTGACCTGCTGGAAAATATATATCCTCATCTGGATACTGAACAATACAATCACAATCTGAGTTATGAACAGCATTTGTAATCAGCATGAAGTTTGAATTCTCTCCATGTCGTGATTGGATCTTGCCTGTTGAGCCTTCTGTGCAAGGCAAGTGGGTGTGGAGGTGGTAAGTCTATCTATAGAGCTTTCATGTGATGTAACCTGCCCTCAATTTGAAAACAAATGCTCCTTATCATACATTCTTCTTCATTTTTAGCCACTATTTGCACAAAACCATGCCAACAGTCTTTGTTTGTAGGATTTGTGAACAAAAACCTACTGTAAACAAGAATAAAAGTGGCTACTGTGAGGTTCTTTGTTGTTCAAGGCTCTGTCACTGTGACTTTTAGTCGTCTGAGCTTTGTGGGGTAGATAACTTTCTCATTAAGACGAACAAACTATCTTAATTGCATTTCCTCAACTGACCTGAGATCTGATCATAATGCAAGAGGTGGTGCCGGGAAGGGTTAGAGGATCTGATTACACTAATTGAAATGCATGCTGCGTGCATTTGCACCTTGTAAACTAAGGGCACAATCTTCAATACAGATGCAAACAGGCGGGTGGCCCAACCACAAAAATTCAACACACAGAAGTGGAACTAAAGTGCATCTATACAGGTTTATCCTGATATATGATAAGTTTGAATAATACTCAATAACAACTTTATTTTACTGTTAAAATCTTACTGTAAAGTCTCTGTTCATATGAATCTTTTCTGATTATATTAAACCTGGAAAAACTGATTTTTGAGAGTGAGTTTAGCTGTTTCCTTACCAGTCTGCAAGAAATGTAGCGAGTTCAGCATCAATACTAATGTTAACTGTTGTTTTGCTTCTGTTTCTATCACTTCTTTTCTTCTCCTGAATTTAGCACGCTAACCAGCTAGTCCTGGTCTGCCCTTCTTATATTACCACTATAGAAAAGCACACACATAAACACAATAAGAAACCCACCACTGTCTGGTGATTGACTTGAATGACTTCATCTCCCGCATGGATCTTCTTACAGCGATCAGCTGGAGACTACAGACCCAGAGACGAAAAAGAGAGAAAAAACAGGCGACCATGAATTGATCTGAGCTTATTGATCCCTGCATACCAGAGTGGGGAAGTTTCACAACAAAGTGTACTTAAACAACCTATAATATAACAGAGGGAATGCCTTGCAGAATCTTCATTATACAATCTGATATGCAGTTATAAATCTAAATGTCAGTTTTGCAGATATTCTGTGTAAGAATCGGTTTTCTGTGCCCTACAATTCCCCGGGGTGGTGGGAAATCCACTTCATTGGCAGTTTATTTATGTCAAAGATAAAGCTAAGTGCTTGGCTGGCCTTTAGTATGTGACTGTGTGAAAAATGGGATCCTAGGCCTCTCACCCCTTCAGTAGTTCCTGTGATCACATGGAGGCCATCGTAGGTTGACTTTATGTACATTCCCTGACGGACAGAGGGACAAAAAATGAGATTATGTTAAAGGGATTTTGAATGGTTCAAGTGAACTATGACATTTAATCTGTGAATATGGAAAAAGTTCACTTTCCATCCAAAGTGTAGCACATATTGTAACTGATTTTTACCTGTTAACAGTTTAAACAACACAAAAGCTCAGAATGCAAACAGACAAACAAGAGTCATTACCAGGCCTTCAGAGGGTTTTATGTTGGTGAGGTGAACCAGCTCGAGGTGGGCCGACTGAGAAACCAGTGGGTCTGATGACACACACACAATGTGCTCACACACCTCCGACAGAGTCTTGCACTGCAGAGAAGAAGACAACGAGGGGGGAAAAGTAACAGTACACGGAGCCTTTATCAAAATAGGTTCACCAGTGGTGCTTTATTAAGAAAATATAGATGAATACTAGAAAAAAATTGAACAACCTGCACCTTGTAGTTTTCAAAATTAGACTATATTTTTAATAAAACTCTTAGCTTCCTGCCACAAAGGCTGCTGGTGCTTTTGTTGCTTTATTTATTTATTTTTTGGTCTTACTGTGGAAAATTAACATGAATGTTTTGAATACAATGGCTGCCCCTAACAACACAGCAACTGTCTATTACTGGTGTTTGCTGTAGCATCTTAAAGGGTCAGTTCACCCAAATTACAAAAAGAGAACATATTTTATCTCATGTAGTATCTAGTCATGCAGATAGCTTTAGTTTTATCTGTCAGTTGTTCTGACAAAAAAATTCTGCCTCCACAGCAACACAATGGGAATGAATTTAATTTGCTTCCACGGCAGTGAAAAAATTACACATAAATGTTTCCCAGAAACAACAAAAGACACTACACAACATGCTGTGACATTGCTAATGGCATTTTTCAAGAAACATTTACAAAAGACATAAAGTTCCTTGCAACAGTGAAGGTGATATCATCATTTTTTGTATTTTCACTCCAGCAGCATGACCACTTGTTATTTCCTTCACAGTAAAAAATGTGTCCATCTTATACTTTAGCTATCATTTTGCTGAACTAATCTTACCTACCCTTGGATCTTGATAACCTTGTTAGCATTACAACACTATCACAGATTGATACTGTTGATCTTTTGCATAGCAGACATGTTCGCTTGACATAACAGGAGAAGCACAGGTGGAACTAATAAGAGCAATGATGGCTCCGTTCCAGCAATTACTGCCGTGCAAGACAGCAATTAGTGATAATATTAGAAACACCTGTGTTTGACAAGTCAAAATGTCTGCAGTTAAAAAGGTGCCCCCCCTAGTCCTGGAACCACTGACCCAGAGCATTTGGGATTTTTTTTTTTTTTTCTGGAAGGAGATGTTGCTGTCTAATTTTTAAAATGTTGTTTAATTCCATTCATTATAATGGAATGTAAACACAAATCTCAGAGGTGAATATCTGAAAGCCTGGAGAAATAAAACCAAAACTGTGGGACTAAATGCTACCACTCATTTCATACCATTTAAACCATAATTAGAATCAGTTCAGATCAACTTGGAAAACTCACTGACATCAGCCTCCAAGCTGCATATCTGAGAGCTACAGTGTCACAACATTTTCATTATCTATATCATTATATGGCAAGCCAGCAGGCTAGCAGTGTTAACACTCCCAAGCTGGAGTAACATGAGGTTTTCTTAGTCTTCCTGTTCTGCTTACATTGTGCAAGCACAACATCAAGTATGAAGCTTGAGCCAGGAGATGATTAGCCTAGCTTAGCATAAAGGCTTCAAATAGGTGGAAACAGGCAACCTGGCTCTGTCTGAAGTTCAAAAATATAACTACCAGCACTTCAAAAGCTCATGAATTAATATGTTTACCTCACTGGTTAATTACATACACAAACAAAAATGTAAAAATGGCAATTTGTGGTTTTAGAAAGATTTACTTAACTTTTTCCTGACATCAAACAGACTATCTGCAGAGGTGGGAGGAAGAAAAAAACAATATTTGCCTCCAAAATGTAGTGAAGTAAGGTTGAGTACCTCAAAACAGTACTTAAGTATATTACTTGAGTAAATGCACTTAATTGCTTTCCACCACTGTTTATTAATCCCTGCAGCTCTTCTGTTCCAGCTTTGTCGGCGTATTTTTGAACTTTAGACACAGCCAGGCTAGCTGTTCCCCCTGCTTCCAGTCTTTACGCTAAGCTATGCTAATCCCCTCAAATGATTCTTTTAAAATGCTATCTCAAGCACCATTGATATATATTAAAACACCTGAGCCAGAGCTTGAGTTTTTGTGCTTGTGGAATATTGTTTGAGAGGATATGAAAAAAAAGTGAGATCCTAATACAACAAGAAGGGGAAAAAAACGGATGCTACCCAACAACACAGAGCAAATAAGCGACAGCTGGCTGGGGAAGCAGGACTCACCACATGAAGGATTTTGTTCTCCGTCTCAAACACCGTACAGTCCTGAGGGACAAGCAGAATTTAATGTAGCGCGAGCAGAACATCCTGTCTTGCAAACACTCACACACCATCTCATACTGCTCATGCTGCCACTTCTGTATACTGTCTGGGCCTCACATTACTGAGCCTTACACCTGCACACTCTATACCCTCGCAGATAAAAACCCGCCCACACAAACAGACACATTTATCTCTTATTTATACACACGTCAGTCACACAAAAGACAGACTGTAAGGACATAAATAGCAAAGTCTCGTTCAAGGGTGCAGCAAGCAAAGTCTGAGGCTACTGCATCACACCCACACACACCATTCATAGGGGGATTTGACAACCCAAGGCAGTTCCCCTCTGCCTCACACTTCAAGTGGAGGAGAATAAGATATCAGCCTTCAAAACAAACACACACACTCAGGCGGACACAAACAATTCCACACACCTGCTGTACAATGGTGGTGAGCTCCAGGCAGAGCTGAATGACATTATTTCGGGTTACTGAGTAGTCTGCCACTGCAGCAAAGGGAGACCTGGGAGGAACAGATAACACCAGTATATTTTATAATGTTTCTGCTGCATTAGATAATGTACAGAGGAGATGGACAGGAGCATTGTTAGAGAGAGAGAGGAAGTGGACACGCAACACACATACTCAATTTATTCAGTGAGTGCAATAAATTTAGGAGAAGTTGTCTACAACTCATTTATGAGTCAAACTGTATGTGTACTATAAATCAGACAAGTTTCATATATAGGATGCAGAACTGCAACAGTTAGTCAGTTAAACTGCAACTATTTAATAATTGCTTGAGCATTTAGAGGTTGTAAGTTTGTCAGATATCGTATGTGTATATGTAACGTGGTCAGTCAACAGTAATACAAACTAGTTGTTTTCTAGTGTAAGCAGACTCTAACTGTTGTCACAGCCACAGGTCGTCATCTGTCAATGACTTGTTGCCAGACATCAAGGGTCTTATGTAATGAATAATAAAGCTGTACCCTCAGGTGCTGTGGTTTAGTTTCTGCTTGTGTTTAATAACCTAAATGAACTGAGACCAATGCTGATCCGTCTTGTCGGCAACCAAGTCTTTCAGTAGTTGTTGTGGTTGCCGGAAGGGCTGGTGGTAATTAAAGACCAGGTACTAGCTGTGCAAAGATATTCAAATCACAGTAACATAAAACAGATTCACTTAACAAATCCTCACTGCATTTCTCCTCGAAAAATTACTTAAATGATTAAGCAGTTGAAAAAATTGTATCTATAATAATAATATAAACAGCTCTCAAATAAAGTCATGAGTGCCATCTACAATCCAGAGGATGGAGTTAAGACGATGCAAATTTTGGACATTTCCAATGCTGCTAGTGGAACAATGGGACATTGCCATGGTGTATTGTCAAAACTGACCCCCATAGAATGAAAGGGCCTCTACAACCTCATTCATGAAACTGTGCTTGATGCCACACTTGACTAAGAAGAAGTAAGAAACCTGCATACATTACTAAATATCCTGATTTATGCTTACCTGTAAAAAAAACAAATCTTTTAGAAATATCCATGAACTTTGAAGGGCTGCAAATGCACACAAGCCTCATACTGCATGACACCTAAGTAACTACTACAGTTAATCAAAATGATTAATGACACGTCCATGTGAATACAGTCTACGTATACAAAGTTTAAAAAAGCTAAATTTAGCTGGTCAAACAACAAATACAAAACATGAAAGACCTGATGTTTACTGATCAGTAGTTATAGCTGTGGTGTGACCACTAAAACAAAGGCTCCAAAGATCCAGATGAACATAAATGCTTAAAAATAAAAGGAAATGTAAGTTATAACAGTATGAACACCATTACAACCATTACAGGTTCAGGGAGACACTGGAGAAAACTTCCCCTGACATCTTGCTTCTTTAAGAGGAAACTCAACAGTAATGTTCCTCCACAGAGAGAAGAAGACACGGCTCCAGCGGATGGATGAATGAAGCTGCATTAGTGAACCAGGTAAATAGGCCATCCTGTTCTGAGTCCACCAATTTACACCTCACAGTGACTACTTGTCATCTCAGTGCAGGTTTTGGAAACAAACAAACAAAAAAGCACAGTTAAGGCCTGGATGTTCTTTTAAAAACACTGTGCAAAAATAAACTGTGTGAGGATGGTTATTAGACCACTTTGGATTTATTATGCTACTTTGCCACTGGCATCATCAATTCCCAATGTCTCCCACATGTTTGTATGCACAGTCAGAGTTGGCACTGAGGAGAACACATACTGCTGTCAAGTTTGTTTTTTATAAAATTCTATTTTCCTGTGAGAAGAGGGTCTTTAAAGCCCTTTTTTGTGCAAACACAGTGTTTATAAATGGGGCCCCAGGTGTATTGTAACATAATAGACTGCTCAGGTGTGAACAAGGTGTTAATGATAAGGAATATGCTGCAGCTAATGAGGTGCTAATGACTGCATGCAGACAAAAAGGGACATCAAAACCAATGCATATAAAGTAGTACTGATATACAGTACATAAAGCTATACAGTAAAGTCATTATCATAACACAATACAGATTCAGACTTAATGATATACATGTACATTATGGTATATATTGTATTATGCAAATACAATATAGTGATGAAAGGAACAACATTAACACAGACACACACACAAAGACACACACCATTACTTTGCTTCATTGTTCTAAAGACCCAGATTAGAATTCGGCCATAGCCTCTAGTGTATGATTTATCTGCGGTGTGTGTGTGTGATTTGGGTCATCAGTATTGAGGCTGAGTGCTATATATACGCAGGACCTAAGGCTACACAGACTGCTTGCCCACCATCAGGCTCCAACCCTCAGACAACACTCAGAAAACACTTTTTTTTTCCATGCAACAAGAGCCAGTTCAGATGCTACTCTGGCTAGACAAATAGCAAGACAAACACCTGCGTCCAACTGCATGAGGTAAAATGCAATTAATGTAATTTAAGTTAGTAATTTTCATCAAATTTAGAGTCAAAATTCAGTCAAATCTGAACACGCAGACATGATGCATATATTTTTGGATTCAGTTTGACTTACACTTTCTGAGGATGTCATTATCTCCAATATACATTATAATGAAACACCCAATCCACTTAGAAATCACAGAAAAAAGATGCTCCTTATGACTGCAGAACTTGACTGAGAATCATTACATTTTTACACATTTCTTCAGTATCAGTGAAATCCAGTGATACCTATCTATACATTAATGGGTTCAGTGCAAATAGGAACTTGTAATAGCTTATTCAGCATACTTTTAATGGTACCAAAGTGCCGTAATGTAAACAAATACATATTTGCAAATATGCTAAAAAAAGGGGGGGGGGGTCCATTCTAGTCTAGCTATAGTATGTATCTAGCTGATGAGCGTGAACACTGGTCAGTGGATACAGATTTGAGCACAACCTTCCAATTGTATAGAAGAGATGATACACCTGATGGTGTCCCAATATAGAACATTAGTCATGCCATTCCCCTCCTCCACATCATCTGATACTTTGATATAAAAAGACAAGTAGTTGCAGCTACTGTACAGAGCAAAGTGATCATGACTTACACAAGAAAAAGATCAGCAGAGCCCAGTACACACTGGACTTGGGTAACAGCTCATTTTCTAAAATCTAAAGCATCTTCCATATTTCGATACCTCTCCCTCACATTTCCTCTGTCAACTTTTACAAGATGGACAACATGATGCAGATCTCAGCTATCACACCTCAACTACTTCTTTCTGTATAACATGTTTTTGCTGTGTACCACAGGGGTCAATGCTTATCAAATGAAGCAACATTCCAGCGTGTCGCATCCCAAAATATCACCACCTCAATTTTGAGCTACTCCCCACTGGTTATTATCCATTCAGTCAATACCACTCAGCCCTATCCCCCATATTTGGATGAAAATTTAAAGCCTGCGCATTCACTACACTGGTAAAAATAGCAAAATTAAAAAAAGAGAAAAGAAATACTACTGCATTTTGAAGATATCAGCAAAATACACCACACATAAACTCTAGTCTTTGTGGCCATGTTGTTAATTCATAGGTAGGTGCATTCAAATGTGCATATAAAGAGGGAATGAAGAGTTCAAAGAAACTGAAATTTCAGTCATCTTGGGGAGATGAATTCACTTTTTTACCCTGACAGCTTTAAAGAGGAAGGGTTTGCCTTCTGCACTGTGTTGATTTGATGTCTGCATGGAGACGAAAATGGTGTTTGTCACCACTGAGAAAGAGAAAAGTATATATATAAAGAGATGTCTGGGTATCAGAGGCAGGTAAAAGATGATATGCGCTGTACCCACGCTGTTATTTTATACATGAAAAGGTTGCAAAATGCCTTCTTGAGTCATTTAGACAAACTAGAAGATGCTGTACATTTGCTGCCTGAGTGCTGAACTGCTGTTGCACTTTCCCTCCACTCCTGAGAGGTCTAATAACTGGCAATCAGAGGGAAATGAAAGTTCAGTTTTAACATGCTTTATGCTAATTTGCCTCTGTAGTAAACCTTTTAGAAAAGAGTCATCTTGCAGGTATTAAAATACAAGACAGATTCTAGCTAACATGCATGGAAATCATAACCTTTTCCAAGTCGTTAGTGTCTGTTAATGAATTCAGCATATCATCCACCACGCGGCTCTTATTTCAATAAAAAATTCAGCCTGTTTTACTTGCTCATTTGTCATTCTTCAGCAGCAGAAATCAATTGTAGGAGATGATATTTCATTGAAATAAAAGCTCTAGTGGGGTCATCATGCATGCTAAGTCTACCCGTGTACGCTCATGTAGCTGGAAAATACTCCTTTCTCCATGTTTGGTGTGTATAATACGCAGGATAAAAACATTAAAAGGAGTCTTTGACAATGCAAACATGAACAGAGAGCTTGAAGCAGTGGCTCTGCTTAGTCTATCCCTCTCTCTCAGTGTCGCTTTGCCATTTACAGTTGCATCACCATGCGTGGGCAACCCTGTGTGCAAGTGTGTTGTCAGTGCGTGCGGATGTGGGAGTGTGTCTGCGAGTGTGTGTTTGTACAAGTGAGTGGGTGTTTCTATGGGTCTGAGTGTGCTTGTGGACATGGCTCTATGCATTTATGTGTGTGTATGAGAGTGTGTGTGTGTGTGTCTAGATGGCCTGAGGACAGATGTGGGTGCCTGGCATTTCAAGAGCCGATGTCAAAGACCTTTAGTTCTGTATCTGATGTGTGTGTTGTGAGCAGGAGATCGTGTCGAGTCATGAATAAATGAAGTGACAGAGAGAAGAAGAGAGCGAAGGAGAGAGACAGAGAGACATGGTAAGAAGAAGGTCTGACATTATCTCTTTGGAAAAAAAAAACAGATTTCTCAAAAGATGTCAACAACCAACAGCTGCAGGAGACAGTGCAGGAGAGTTTGTGTTTTGCAGATTGGAGCTTTAGTTGTACAAATAGAGAAACATATATATATATATATATATATATATATATATATATATATAGTATATACATGTATGGACAGTATATTGTTCAGATTTAGATTAGACTGAGATTAAAATCTGGGTTTAGTGCAGGTCAATATCAGATGTTTTTGCTTTTTTGCAGCTCCAAACTCTCAATCTGAACTCGAGCATTTCTTTGTCTTTGGATGTTGCAGGATCTAGGTAGATCAGGTTTTCTGGGGATTATTCTTTTATCCTTTTTTAGCTTTGCGTTAGGGTGGTTTGGTGTGTTAGTAGACAAACACAATTCTAATTTGTATTCATAGTGGTTCACTCACTGTCTGGAGGTGTGTATCACCTTACTGTTTTAGCTTTCATTTCCCCCTTGAAGATAATAACTGATGATTGATGAATTGACAGGCTGATCGATTGACTTGGAAAATCATTAACTTATTGCAATTAACATCAGGACAAAATATAAATTAATTATTCTGAAACAAGTCTTCAATCTTAAAATGTATGGACCAACCTGGCTACCAAACAAAACTACTACTGCCTGTCCCATTTTAGTTATTATTATTCTGCTCATGTGAGAGTAACAGAGAGCGTGATTATAAACACATTACCTGTCCAGCCAGGCAAGCAGACTTTTGGCGGCGGTGATGAGGTCGACCACAGAGGTCAGCAGATCATTGGGTAGCCGCCGCGAGGTTCTGCTCTCTGATTGGCTGCTCCGCCGGCGGCCGGAAATGAAGTTCTGCAGGTTTTTGGCTGAGGCCCCAAGTTTGTGAGCCAGAGTCCTGACGCTCTCTGTCTCCAGACCTGAGTTCTGTACACACACACACAGATAAACATACACATAAACAAAGATTAGCTGAAACTCCAGACAGCAAACCATCATGAATACAGAATTAGAGTCTTGTTTGTCAACATGTTTACCAAGTTTTCTTAAGGAGTGTGGTACATATTAATGACTTTATATTATATATTTAGTAAATAGAAAGTCATCACACTGACTGCAATTAGGCAGTGACAGCGGTGGAATGTAATGTAAGTTACTCAAGTGTTGCACTTAAATACAATTCTAGGGTATCTGTACTGGTACTTGTACTTCTACTACTACATTTCAGAGGGAATACATAGACATATAAAATCCATTAAATTACAATTAGCTTCTCTGTTGGAAATTGGACATAAAGATTGCACAGTGAGGCTTGTTTAACTACTTTTGAACAAATTGATCTTTCAACCTGAAGGTTTGTTTCAACCAGTTAATGTTGTCATGTTTTTGTGTGGAAGAAAATGATCTAATCTCCCTTGAGGGCACTTTTCTATAATGTGAACCTACTTTTTAAAAATCCTCAGACAGCCAATAGCCAATATAGTACATGTATGGTGCTGTTTGTCTATATGAACTCCCAAGCTCCCCATAGATCATATAATGTACAGGTTGTCATGTCACCCTTTAGGAACAATACTTAGGTGTATCCTTTCCAGTACTTCTATTTTTGCAACCCCCCCACACTTTGCACTTCTTTCTCCAGAGTTTGAAAGGGAATTTTAAAATTCTGAAGATTAGTTTTTTTTTTTTCTTTAGATTGTGATAGTGACAATTGGGAGATTCACAGATTTGATGCAGAACACTGACAGTTTGCTTCCTGCAATCTATTACATTGTGCATACATTAAAGCCACAGCTGTAAAAAAGGGTAATGAGGGTCCAGCCCTACACTGGAGAATACAAAACACACACACACACAAACTCACCAGAGCACAGAGCAAGTCGACAGCCTCCAGAATGAGCTCCTGGTGTCCGATGCGAGAAACTCCCAGTTCCTCCAGCTCGGCATGGCTAATCCTCAGCAGCCTCTCCCCACACACACCTCCGCGTTCAAACACACACACATATTGCTGCAAGCAGTCGTCCAGACCTGGAGCAAACACACACATTATCAAGGTTACGATAAGTAAACTCAGATTCCAAAATAAGATCACGAGGGGAGAAAAAGAAATGTTTTCTTCTTCAGAGGTACTGAAGATAAAGACAAAACAGTATTATTAATGGAAAACCATGTTTATTTTAGTTGACTCCAGTGCAAATACAGTAAGCTATTAATATCCTGCCTATAAATCTTATATTTTTACAACTTTAAAGATGTGATTAAGTCTTCATCTAACTTTTCTAGCATCAGGTCATTTTTTAATTTGTCCAATACTTCAGTTTACAACCAAATACCTACAAAGCTAATGACAATACCATCAGCCTCAGCTGTACATTATTTTTAGTGCTAATTAGCAAATGTTAGCATGCTGACACGCAAAACAAAGACAGTGAAAATTGTAAACAGGGCAAACAGGCTGTGAGCCTGTTAGCCATGGTTATATTTATACATCCATGATGTTAGCATACTGACGTTAGCATTTAGCTCAAGACACTTCACAGAGCTACTAGCATGGTTGTAGACTCTTAGCCTTGACATGAAAGAGTGAAAAATCTGGTTTCCGTTTGATACTAGTTGAAATATTAACAGTCTGCACTGGTAATTATGTAGAAATGAGTGCCCTTATCTTGAAGCAAGAACGAAGAGGAAAGGTTGTGGTAATACATACATACATACTGTTACAATGTGGCTACACTGTTGGTTGAAAGTGCTTACATACTGCCTGTAATCACATTTGTTATTATGGCAATTATGAGAGCACACAGGTAGCTAGAAGTGATGGGCCCTCAGTGCTGGAGGAGACTCTCACCCCCACAGCACCATCACTCTTCATGACCCATCCACTGCTTCATTCATTCTCTGATCAATAACCAGACGCGTCCCAACTTAAAATTACAGGTTTTGGGCTTCACTCCAGAAGCACTAATCAGCTTTCGTTGCTATACTTTTAACACCAACAGTTTCCCTCTTCAGAGTCTGGGTATACGGCTGACAGATTTCTTTTTGTCTCTACAGGAGAATAAGACTTTTTTTCTGCTGCATGTTCCAGTTCATCTCAGATAATAAAACAGCTGCTGTGTTGTGTTTCTGAGACATTTCAGTTTGTTTATCGTTTTGTGGCTTTCAGCCCAACGTGGCTGCAAAAGCACAGGAGCATAAGGTAGAAGTAAGATATACAGTTTGTTTTAAGAGACACCTAAAGGACACATTTTAGGGCTCATTCTGTTTTCTCATCCCTTTTCTTTTTTACATAAGGCAGACAAAATTTTGTTTCTGTCCATTTATGGAATGTGTGACTTTGGGACCTGTTTCATCACGCAATGAGAGCAAATGAAGAGAGAAAAGAAAGACTCTCCCTCTGTACTAAAGGAAGTGATAAAGACTAGCTACAATATTTGGACTTGTCTAGTGGCTAGAAAGCTTTACAACCCCAACATCCACCAAAGCCAGCGTTTGTCATTTGTAATTCCATAGGTGTAAATCATGTCCTGTTTATTTTACATATTGCTGACCAATTTCAAATGCAGGTAATACAGGCAAGTTTTTCCTAGAGTACATATCAAAACACTGATTTTCATTTATTTCCATGCAGTATCAATTAGCAGACTTTTGAAACTTTGAGTTGTTTAATCCATGACAGTGAACATCAAATCTGGATTACAGTCAAAGTTACACTATTGTTGCCTGGTAATGCCCTTTAAGTCTGTTTTCCATTGCCTCCCTATGACAAAAATTAACACTACATCCTGCACTGACAATGAACATTGGCACTGGTGAGCAATTAATGTAATATGAACATAACTCCAAGGGATACTGGGCTGCCTGGCTGCCTCCTCTAAGTTCTCTTCACGAACTTTGTGTCATTTGCCTGTCTTTGTAGTCTCAGCACAATGAATTGTGCAGTGGATATGGTGGTAGATGCCAGCCATCACAGAACAGCGGTCAATCTCGACCAGAACAATCCCAGTACCGTCAGCCAGCAGCGTGCCGTTGCATCATGAAATGCCCAGATTTATTCGTCGAGTCAAGAAGAACTGTCGATTTTACGTGACGTTTTCCTTCAACTTGGCGTGGGTTTGATCTTCCCGTCTATCTTTGCCGTTACGGGCGATTCTTCATAATAACGCACATAATATTCAGGCAATGTTCGATAACACGCTCCCATTGTCGCAAAGGTTGGCGAAAAGCTTTGTACTTGGTTTCAAAAAAAAAAGAAAAAAGTGATTTATCGAGAGAATTAACCATCCACCGTCCGTCAGTGCAGCTGTGCCTGTTACTCATCCACAGTCAGTTCATTCAGTTCTCATTAAATTAGTTATTTGTAAACATGCTCGCAGTGAACATTGCAACTTAACCAGAACAATGACCCACAAGCGAGACCATCAAAAATTAGTTCGTCACGTTGGCTGTGATTATGACGCCGAGTGAACGGCCTCACCACCCAGTGCGATCATTTTGTGAGGTTTAGCAAGTTTTGTGTTAACATGAAAACTGCAGTTAGGAACAGATCACAAGCTCAACCAATTTAAAAGGATGTAACGTCGATCGCGTTCAGGAACCTCAGCCTGCAGTGATGGCTCACGAAGCCTGGCCGCATCATTTACCTCACATCAAAGTTCCGCCCAGGCAGGACTGCTGGCAGGCGATGGATTCTGACTGCATTTGCCTCTTCTCTTCGCCCTCGTCACGCCGTTGGTCAGCAGCCACTGCATGAGCCATCAAGGCTGTACCAGTCTCACTCATCCCATTAACTCTCTCACCCTCCGACTGCCACCATAATTACAGACAAAACAGCAACAAACGTCGTTCACCTTCCTCATCCACCAAAACTGCCAGACTCAGGTAACGTTTTGTTTTCGATGGTCCAGGTTCTTCGCGTTAAAAAATTCAAAATCAGTTAAACCTCCAATAAACATGAAACTTAACATTATCTCATCGTTTGTCTCACTGAAACCCTCAATAGCAGAGCTGGTCTTCCGTCATTTCATCTTTAATCATCAATCATTTCGTTACCAGCAGAAACTGGGAAAATAGTAAATATCCTCGTTCTGTTCACCGGAACAGCTCCAGCCTGCATGCACTATTATGACGCAGAATCAAACCGAAGAGCTGGTGATCTCGACGGTCTCCGCAGCCTGTTCTCCTCAGTCACGCACTGCGCGGCGCACTTAGTCGCCCATCCACGACCGTATGAATGCGGGTGAACATACGAAAGGTTTGCTCAACACCGGGATGCAGGCAGAGTCTGTTGCCTCACCTGGGAGCCGCAAGTCAGCCTTGGGCCTGGTAAATCAGGGTGGCCATCCTCACTGTCAGCCCTTCGAGCAGCTTCCTGACCAAACAGTGATGCCTGCCTGCTCAAAGATTCATCATGTAGTTCATGTTCACTACGCATCGCATGTAAGTCCATCCGCCAGGTTCACGACCAAGAGCCAGCGTCGGTTGGCGTAGTATCGTCATTTTCCAGTTTGGTTTTGCGTGCACTGCTTCGTTTTACCTCTTCTTTATTCACCTGATGGTCACCCTTTACGTCGACCGATCTCCACCGATCCGTATGTTTAACTCAGCTGTCGTTGCTCCCCGCCACTAGATACCATCACCAAACCGCCATCCCGTGTTGTTCATTACGTCGAACCCTCGGCCTTGGCGCCACGTGTGCAAGCCGAGGTGCCAAAGCGTCTCATTTCATTCTCAACCGAACAACATCATGATGAAGAAATGGCTGAGGTCACAGAGAAACGATCTGAGCGTGGCGGAGGCGGAGGTCACGAGGATCAGCAGCGTGATGCCCTCACCATGTCCCAGGCGCCTCCTCCTCCTCCTCTCTGTAACACCAGTGCCCCACACATACGGCTCGATTAAATATCTTCTGAGAATACGTCTTCATATCTCCTCATACCTGCATGGTTGCATCGTGCCCACAGAACACAGTGAGCATGGTGCGCACGAGCCACCACAGCGCGCATGGTTTGGTCTATTCGAGAGTGGCAGAGAGATGCTGGTGACGGTGCTGAGCTCGGCAAACGAGTCCTGGCTACTGCGCCGTTGGTAACGGAGCGGTTGCGCACACCACACCCCTCTGTCTTCACACATTGTCGAACACACAGCCGCTGAGCATGGCTACCGGGAACAGACGATTGGCGCACTGGGAGCGCGCCGAGCAACAGAGAGAGAGAGAGAGAGAGAGTGCTGATGTCGCATCGATTACAGGAATGCACACCCGCCGAACAGCCGCCCGTCGCCCCTGCACCGAGCCGCGACGACACCGGGCTGAGCCAGGCGGCGAGGCCCGACCGACAGTGCAGCGAGTGTAGTGAGCCCGGGCAACTCCCTTCCTTCCGTCCCTCCGCACCCAGGTGACTCCTTTTCCCCCTCCTTTTACACTATCCCGGTCCGGTTCTCTCGCCGCCCCTGGCTCAGCCCGGTGTCGTGTCCCGTTAACGCAGCGCAGCCCTCAGTGCGGGACAGCCCGGGCGTGTGTGCAGCGGAATCCGGTGCATTCCCCTGCTCAATCCGGTCTGACATGTGTCGCCTCTCTCTCTCTCTCTCTTCTCTCCTTTCTTCCCAGTGCGCCAGTCCGGTCCTGGCTCCCAGTGTATGTGTATGTGTGTGTTTGTGTGTGTAACAGAGATAGAGAGGAGTGTGTGTAGGTGTGTGCGCAGCCGCTCCGTTACCGACAGCAGCAGTGTAGGATAGATAAGTCACACCGGACTCAACACCATCACCAGCATCTTCCTCTCTCTCTCTCCCTCTCCAGATAAGATTAAACCATGCACGCGCCCTGCGGGTGGCTCCGTGCACACCATATATCACTGTATTTCCCTATGGAGCGATACAGCCATGCAGATATGAGGAGATATGGGGGAACGATATTCTCAGAAGATGTTTAATCAGGCCATGTGTGTGTGTGTGTGTGTGAGACATAGAGAGGCACTGTGTGAGTGTGTTACAGAGAGAGAGAGAGAGAGAGAGAGAGAGCACCTCTGGAGACATGGAAACAAGGGGCATCTCCACACTTTCTGCTGTGTGAGGAAACTTAATGAATCCTCAGCCAACCTCTCCACCTCCACACCTACACTCCAAAGATCATTTCTCTGTAGCCTCAAGCCATTTCTTTCTCCTTGGTCTTATTCAATTTGAAATAAAATAATGGAGCCTTTTTAGCCTTTTCAGCCTTTTTAACACATGGCGCCAAAATTGCAAAGGTTCAAACGTAATGAACCTTTTAGGATACTTGATTTGGTAATCAAGTATCCTAAATGGCTCAGGAGCTAACTGACAGCTGGGAGTTGCTAAACATACAGATCGAGGTGGAGTTTTCTATCAGTCTGACATGTAAAGAGGTGACCATGCAAGAGAGGTAGATAATAAAGAAGAAAATAAAAACAAGCAGGTGCACACAGGTAAACTAGAAAATGGCAATGCATTCACCAACTGACATACAATACCCAAGTGCATTTGGACTGTGATGGACTTACATACGTGCATGCATTTCTAAGTGAACTTATAAAACTACATAGTAAGTGATGAATCTTTGAAGTAAAATGAACAGGCAGTCTACTGTTTGGATCAGGAAATATAGAAAGATACAATATTAAAGGATCACTTCACCTAATTTACCAAAAAAGCCCAAAAAACTTCTGACTTACTCTCAGTGGTCTCCATTTTGTTTTTATTTCCCCAAATTTTGAGAAACCCAACTGAGATTTCTGCCTGCATCCCAGTGTGTGTTAAACAAGAACCTTTCATGTATTTCACCCACATTCATACAGTCATGGATGCAGGTGACTAAGTGCACTACACGCAGAGTACAGCTGTAACAAAGGAAGAGACAAGAAGTACTGGAGATAAAATCAGATCTGGTTTCTTTTGATTTGATTCACTGCTGCGTCATCTCCTCTGTAGGTGGATGTATGCACATACAGTGTCGAGGCTGTATTCCAGTGAACAGAACGAGGATGGCGAGAGTTTTCTTTCCCAACTGGGACCTCTGCTGGTGTAAAGTGAAGTTGATGTTAGTTAAAAGATGAAAGAAAGCAGCAGAAGGTTAAGCTCTGCTACTATTGGGAACAAGGGCAGAGGACTTAAGACTTGATGAGATGTGTTTAGGATTTTCATATTTGTTGGAAGTTTAACTGAAGAAGTTTTGGGTTTTTTTGTACAGAGACCTGAGACCATCAAAGTAAAACCAGTTTTTCTAAGTCTGTAGACTCTTAGTTTTGTTAAGATGAGAAGAGTAGACAACGTTTGTTACTGTTTTTGGCTCTGTAATTATAAAAGTGCTTAGTCCAAGAGGGGTAGGGGTTAATGAGTTAAATGAGAAGACTGGTACAACACTGATGTCCGTATACAGCCAGCTGCTGATTAGCTTAGCATGAAAGACGAACTGAAGAAAGAAGAAAGCCAAATGCAGAAATCAAGAATCCATCACCTACCAACATAATGTCCCTACTTATCTATAAACGGAACTTTTGAAATATAAGGGGAAACAAATAATGCAATGACTTCATGAAAATTATCACTGCAAACAAAAGGTTCTGAATATACTGTACAGTCTATAAACATTACATCCTTTTAAATTAGTTAAAACTTGTGATCTATGTTCCCTAACTACTAAAAGTTTTTTCATATTATTTTAAAAACTTACTTCTAAACCTCACAAAATGATCACACTGGAATTTAGGCAAGGTAGATTTCACCTCTGAAGCAGTATTCATAATCCTATGTATTGACAGAACTAGTTTTTTTGTGGGTCGCTTGTATTATTAAGGTCATTATTCACAATTTAAGTTTACAGAAATGTTCACTGCAGACTTAATGACACACAAATTATTAACTAATTTAATAAGGAACTAAAGATGAACAATATGTGGATATGGAAGTAACAAAACCTTCTCACACTGACGAGACAGTGGCAGGTATGAGCTACAGTGGATGGTTTAATTCTCTCAATAAATCACTTTTTTTTTCTTTTTTTTTTTAGAAACTGCAAACACAAAAGCACCATATTGTACTTTACATGTAATAGGAGCGTGTTATCAGACATTACTAGATATTATATACATTAATATATGAAAGAAATCACCCATGGTGATGAGAATAACTAAGGTCGATTAATGGGGAAGATCAAAACCCACACTTAAGAGGTTAAGAAGAAAAACGTCCACATGTAAAATCAGCAGTTCTTTCTCTATTTATTTCCAACAGATAAAATCTAAAACATTTCACTGACTGTGCAATAACATACGCTGCGCAAACAGTGTCAAAGTGAAACTGGGATTGTTTCTGAGTCAAAGTTGAGCCACTGTTCTGTGATATAAAGCAGCTTCAAGAAGATGCAACATGTTCCCTCAATGACTCAATCATTACTATTTTGAAATATAATATATATTCAGTTACACTAGTCAGACCAAATCCAGATTAAAACAAGTTACCAGTTGGCTGATTGGTGCCACATACATACTGTACATAAATCTATACTGTACACCATTCTCATCAGTGTATAAAGATATATTGGAACATATTTGGAGCACATTATGGATACTCTTACTACCATCTTTTATGCCTGAAGCCTCTCTATTTTGAGCCCACCCTCAGCATTACACAGAAACTTATCGCTATCAATGAAGATACACAAGTTCACACTTGACTGTCCTCTACACCATGTTTTTTTAATGGAATTCAGCAGTAAAATGTCTCAGCAGCCCATATTTTCTCTGCCAGAAGGTACTGTATCTGAAAAGCAGCAGAGGAGGTGGACAGCCTTTCCTCTTCACTTGTAATAGTCATTATTGGACTTTTTATATGAATTTAGGAAACTCACAACCCCCTGTATGACACGTTAAAAAAAGGGGTAGTAAGAGTTCAGCTCACTAATGTTCACAAAGGTAACTTCCACTGACATGTACAAGTAGATATTGGTTAATTCAGCACCTTGGAATTACTGTGCAAGATAATTCTTGTATAATACATACTTGATTTTTTTTTTCCTAAATCTTTTATCTCACTGAATACTGGGGGACTTGAGTAACTGGTGAATTTCAATGTTACCCAATCCTGTAAACTACTTTCACTTCCTCACTTGATCTGGAGAAAAGTGATGACAGCAGAGGGAAGGTGTTGGGCCACACAGCAATATGAAAAAAAATTTCATGTACACTGGATATTTCATGGACACTCTTTAGAACTCACAGAAACATTTTAGACAAACAAAGGAAGATAATGGAACTGCAAGATTCTGGGGATTTGAAATCAGTGATTAATCAGCTCCTCTTTGTGCGACACAGTAAGTATCAGAAACCATTATTCATCCTATGCTCAAGAGGTTGACTCCTAATCACTGGCTAGTCTGGTAACACTTTATAATGCTGCTCATGATTTAGCATGATTTTTGCACCTCTAATAAGGCTAAAGAGGCACTCTGAGCTCTGATGTTATGTTTTTTTATGTTTCCATATTGACATTTAAAACAGTATATGGCAATCATTTATTATATTGTTCCAATTTTTGAATAGGTCTTGTGTGTTACCAATTCTGATGGCCTTTGTCTTGCATTGGATTTCCAGCATTACTCCCTGAAGTTTTAGTCACCAATTGGAGTTAACACTGAGAAATTGCAATTCCTTACTGGTTGGACTTCACTTCAGATTTCAAAATGGGATGTGGAGTGAAAGAGGACAAAACAACAGCACCAGGAAGAAGAAAACATTTTCAACTCATCGTTTTTCTCTTCTTGCTGAACATCATCAGTTTTGACGTTCCAGTCACAGGATTTGCACTGAAGACTTGTAGAATCAGTTACAATATTGCAATATGTGGCAGGAATGACCTCAGAGCTGTTCCTCGAGATATTCCCTCAACAGTGAAAGGTATTGACTTGTCTTCCAACAAAATATCAAGAATACAAGTATCAGATTTCAAACATCTACCAGTTTTGACACAGTTAGACCTAAATCGCAATTACATTTCACAGATAGAAAGCGGTGCCTTTGCCAATCTGACTACTCTCAAGAGGTTAAATCTAAATAATAATAAACTTACTGAGCTTGGGGAGGATCTTTTTCATGGTCTGAGCAACCTCACTGAACTCAGAATTATGAGTAATCGCATCAAGGCTGTGGCATCCACCTCTTTTCAGTTCATGACAAATTTAAAGTTTTTGGACATTTCTCACAACAAACTGCAACACATTACTAAAGTTCATTCAATAATACAGCACTTGCCACATCTACGAGAGCTGTATATTAAAAACAACAATTTAACCACTTTTCACTCTTGGGAACTGACAAACCGTTCACTAGAACTTAAATACCTTGATTTGTCTCAGAATCCAATCTCAGTTTTTTCAGTCACTGCAGACGTTTTTCCAAATCTCACCTGGTTTAACATCGGGGGCTCTCCTAGAAAGCAACTGATGAAATGGGATGTGCGTAACAAGACTTTCTTTAGTCGAGTGTCTACTCTTGATATTAGTGGGCTTCAAATGACTTTTGATGACATGAAATCATTACTAGAGACTGTAAACTCCTCACTAACATCTCTGAGGATGAATGCAATGAAACAAAACCTCCCAGCATTAATCAACATTTCCTGCTCCATACCAACAATGTCCACACTGCAGCTCCGCTATAACAAACTCAGTTTTGTCAGTTCCAATTTGTTTAAGTTGTGCATTAATGTAACTGAGTTAGATTTAACAGAGAACAAAATACGAAACATCCACGACAGTGCCTTCATATCTCTTCAGAGACTGAGGATCTTGAGTCTGAGTCACAACAGGCTTTCATCTGTTCCAGCTGCCACAAGGAATCTAACAACTCTTGGAGAATTGGATCTCAGCTCTAATAACATCAGCAAACTTGGATGTGACGATTTTGCAAATCAGACGATGCTCAGACAGCTTAACTTTTATCAGAATTCAATTTCAGCTCTAAGTGAATGTGTTTTCAAGGATTTAATACGATTGCAAGTTTTAAAGCTACAGACCAACCGCATATCCAATTTAAATGGTGCTTTTCAAAAGTACTTGCCAAAACTTACAAAACTGTATTTGAATAAAAATGAACTCATGGCCATTAAACATGGAGAATTTAGGGGCTTACAGTCCCTCCAGAACTTGTCATTACATGACAATCAAATACAAGATCTTGAAAATGGGTGTTTCATTGGACTGACAAATCTAACCAATATACTGCTACAGAAGAATCACATTAAAGAAACTGAAATAAACAAAGGTGTTTTCAATGATCTGATAAATTTGAGAAGATTGGATTTAAGGGAAAATCGTATTAAATATGACGACTGTTCAGCTTTGCCTTATGCACCATTTTCTCAGCTGTCCCGTCTGGAAACACTGGCTATTCCTTTACAACACTGCAAGGGAAAATCTCAGTTGCCACGTAACTTCCTGCAAGGTTTGACAAATCTGTCAGAGTTCAATGCCAGGAACATTCAACTTTTATCTCTGCACAAAGACATGTTTAATTACACACCTCAGCTGCAAAAACTTGACATTAGTTCAAATGAACTTATGGATCTCTCTCCAGAGTTGTTTTCCCCTATTCAAAACCTTAAAAGCCTTTATGTATCTAGAACAAGTCTTCGGTCTCTAAATTATCTTACAGATGCCAACCTTACCAAACTGGAGTTCTTGCAGGCGAGAAAGAATCAATATTCAGTTATCAGTGAAGAAATAATACAGTCTCTACCAGCTCTTGTTTATGTGGATCTTCAGGGGAACAGTTTCACCTGTGACTGTGATAATGTCTGCTTTCTCCAGTGGGTAGTAAACAACAACCAAACACAAGTTTTTGATGCCTATAACTTTGAGTGCAACTATCCTGTGCACTTTAAAGGCAAGAAACTGTTGGACCTTAGTATCCAGTCCTGCTCAGTAGACATTGAATTCATCTGCTTTATCTCCACCACATGTACAATCCTCTTGTTTATGGTTGTGTCCTTCACCTACCATTTCCTGAGGTGGCACCTGGCCTATGGCTACTACCTCCTCTTGGCTTTTCTCTTTGACATGAAGCATAAAAACAAGCAAGCTCCTAATCAGTACGATGCCTTCATCTCCTACAACACCCATGATGAGCCCTGGGTCATCAGAGAGCTGCTGCCAAAACTGGAGGGAGAACAGGGTTGGAGATTGTGTCTGCACCATCGAGACTTTGAGCCAGGTAAGACTGGTCTTTACACCTGTCATTATTTTATTTTTTTTCTCCAGCTGTGTTTAATCAACATTTCAAAATGTGGTTTACCACAGTTTTTAGGTTTTTATAAAGACATGCTAGTGGCCCTAATTAGTTTAAAATTGTATGTTGGTAGATCAGTAATGCAGCTGAAATAGTTCCATCAAAGCCATCAGATTTCAATGTGTACACTAAAAGCTGTTCTCTGGAAATCAATGTACTAAGCTATTACAGTTAATGGTCTCGTTTTCTACTTTCATCTGTACTCCAGAAGGTGTCACCATAGTGCTTTTTTACTGCCCCATCAGAGGAACTCATGAGGAGATAAGTGATTATGGTTTCATTACTGACTATTTTCGTTTTCTCCCCCTCAGGTAAACCCATCGTAGACAACATCACAGATGCTATTTATGGAAGCAGGAAGACCATCTGTGTGATAAGTCGCAGATACCTTGAGAGCGAGTGGTGCTCCAAAGAGATCCAAGTGGCCAGGTAATGTATCAGCTCACTACAATGAAGAATGCCTGTGTGATACATCAGCTTAATCATCTATGCAGACATTGTTTTGATATCTACCCAAACCACAGACATGCAGGCAGCAGATGCAGTGATGCAAAATGCCAGAGTGATTAAAACTTACAGACAACCTGGCCCGGAAGTAAACAGGTTCAGGAACAGAATAAGTCAAGAATAAGCCAAACAAAACCCAAGTCGACTTTAACTTGGTGATGAGCGAGTGAGACATTCTGGTTTAAATACTGGTGAGAAAACCAGCAATAGGTGTGTAAGTAGGTGGGAAGGTCAGGTGACCAGAAATGTAAGGAATGTCTGGGGATATCTGGTGGCTGGACGGAATTGCAGTTCATGGAGAAGAGGCAGAATGAGCAGAATTTAATATTTTACATTCATGTTATGAAGGCAGCCTGAGTGTAAGCACATAATTCATGAAAATGAAATCCTAACACAAATAACACAAGAGAGGTTCATGTCTGTTTCACATGGTTTCATAGGTCTCACAGAAATGTTTGCTAGTTACAACCAGCTTGTATTTCTATTTTGGAAGCTAGCTTTCATTTGATATAGCCCTATTGCTGTGTAGTTAGCCGTCTTTTTTATAGCAGTAAGTCTGGTGACGAGTCCTACATCAGTTTTCAAAGCCAGATTTAAGGAGCTCGGCAGGGGTCTTGTGGTAAAAATATTTATGTAAAAATCTGTGGAAATGGACTGAGGATCAATACTATGTTTTGGTTTTAAGGCACATTTTGTCATGACTGCAAATTTTAAAAGCTTAAGTTACATGTTTTATAGCATAATATGTTTTATATAGTAAAACAGATGTCAGAAAGTTGTAACTCAATTCACATATGTAGGACTGTGTGTTGCCTTTGTAGGTTCTCATCGATTTTTGTTTCTCCCGTCTAGCTTCCGTCTGTTCGATGAGCAGAAGGACGTGCTGATCCTGATCTTTCTGGAGGAGATTCCCAACTCCCACCTGTCTCCTTACTACCGCATGAGGAAACTGCTGAAGAAGCGAACCTATCTGAGCTGGCCCCGAGCTGGAGAGCACACTGAGCTGTTCTGGGAGAAACTGCGCCAGGCTCTAAAGACTGAAGAGGATCACGGTGAGGACAGCTTTCTCCTCACTGTGGTTGACAGATGGTGATAAAAAAGGACACTTTTGTGTGACGTTTACGGCCAGTATAGTTCACTGGTTTGAGTCATTTTGGACTTTTTAAAATTTGTTTTAAAATAAAATTGCTTATCTAAAGTTTATCCAAAGGATGCTGTCATTATTGCCAAATATTGAATATTTTTGAACATTTTAACACTGTCTGACCTAGTCTCAATTGCAGTTGATATAATCAACTCAACAGAAAATCAAGACTCACAAGTTGAAGTTTTTATACAACCAAACTAGCTACCTTCGCAAACAAGCAACCATTTTGCTAAAAAGTCTGCCATATTAACTTAAAGGTGATATTTTGCCTGTGTTGTTTTTACATCGTGTTTCTTCTGCCCCCAAGTGGCCAAAAAACAGCTCACACATTTTTAAGTGACAATATAGGAACGTATTCCATTACATGTAAAAGTCAAGTATCATCAATGAAATATTATTGAAACAGTCAGAAGTGATAAACAGACAGCAAGCAGAAACCAGAGATGACACTGATGTTATGACTCATGCCAATAAAGAACAGAAAGCAAAAGCTAACCAAAAAAAACACTATGTGATCACGAGACATGCTACAGATGTGGAAAATCCCCAGAACATGGAAAATGGCAGTGAGGTGACATTCCACACATGAGAAGAAAAAAGACATTACAGTGAAGTGCGTAAATCAGCTAAAGCAGTGCATGTTGTAGGAGCTAACCATGTCTGTAATGACACACCTTTATTCCTGGGCACAGCTGATGCAGACACAGACCCAGAGTATGCAGATTTGAGTATTAGAGACCACCAAGTGAGGGTTTAGCTCATCCTCACAGCCACAAATTTCACTCTTCACATACATTTTTGTCAGAACATAGGCAAATTTGTTGTCTTTCACACAATGTGACTGTATACCAAAGCACACTGACTTAACAGAATTTGAAGTATGAGCCTCAAAGTGACAGGAGCACCATTCAACTACCCAATAGACTGCAACACAAATTAAGAACCAGATTTTAGAGAAAAACAGAAACCCAAGCTGGTAACATCACCATGGCAACCTTAATTGGAGCTGGCTACACACAGCTGATGGACATTTAGTCATTAACAGCTTCTGTGTGAGCTGTTTACCACACACTTCACGCATTTCAGTCACACTACTGCTACATACAAGACACATTGATTTACACACATTTGAACAGTTTTCAGTGGAAAAACTGTTTTAATCAGCAGACATTCAGCGGTTAATTTCTTAGGTCTTAGCAGATTCCACACACACAAACACACTGTTCTTTCTCTGTAATTTAGGTTTATGGCACAGCATGTTTTACATCCCTCAGTTCTTTTTCATTTCAGACAACTTCATATAAATTATGCCAACAATACAGATTAGTTTGCAACATTTCCAGCAATGAAACTCAGCTCCAGTCTTTTTTTGTATCAGCTTTTTCAGAAGACAAGAATCCCACTGCAACTTCTTCATTGTTTTTTCAAGTGCGATTGTCACAACAGTAGACATCACTGGAATTTCTAGAGGAAGTGAGCACAACCACAATCCAATGGCACAGAAAGGAAACAGAGGCTAGCCTACCAATCCACATGAAGTGAGTGAATGTCACGAATGTCACAATTATATTATACCCATTTATGAATGAATGTAAACACAACCACATCTTCTAATATGAATAAACGGAATCTACCCAGTGAATGATTGGGAATTCCGCATGATTAAAAAAATAAAACAAGAGCAATTAGCACTCTACCCAAAAAAAACAGCCTGGCCTGGAAACTACTCACTTCCTCAACTGAACCATTAAAAAGAGAAAAGAGATGTCAGACTCAGGAGAGTTTTTTCAGCTACAAAGCAGGTGAACATCTCTCTCATGCACACTGTTTATTATGTGGACAGAGATAATATTTTCACTCTTTCTGAAAAATAATCAAACTGCAAGATTCTGTGGATTTGAGGGATTAATCAGCTCTTCTTTGTGAAACGCAGTAAGTATTAAGGGTCTTTTTTGTTATGTATACATATGGCTGAAAATGAAGTACCCTTTGGTACTTCATTTTCTGTTGGTTTATTTAATACCTCAACTGCTTGTAATGAGGTTAAAGAAACTGTCTGAGCTCAAATGTTAAGGGTTTTTAAAAAAAACTTGAATAATGAATATGCTTTACATTGCATTGACTGTTCTTTGTTATGGTTAGTGATGGTCTTTATTTGTCTATTTACTGGATTTTCAGGATTACCTTGCGCAGTTTTATTCACCAACTGGGATACACATCAAGAAATTTCTTCACTTGTTTTGTCATCATGAAGATTTGAAAAATGGATCCTGAACTGAAAGCAGACAAAACAAATCCAAAAAGAAGATCAAAATGTTTTAAACTGAGTATTGTCTTCTTCCTGTTGAACATCATCAGTTTTGTTGTTCCAGTCACAGGATTTGCACTGAAGACTTGCAGAATCAGTTACAATACTGCAATATGTGGCAGGAGTGAACTCAGTGCTATTCCTCGAGATATTCCTTCAACAGTGAAAGGTTTTGACTTGTCTTCAAACAAAATATCAAGAATACAAGTATCAGATTTCAAACATCTACCAGTTTTGACACAATTAGACCTAGACAACAACAACATTTTGCAGATAGAGAGTGGTGCCTTTGCCAATCTGACTACTCTCAAGAGGTTAAATCTAAATAATAATAAACTTACTGAGCTTGGGGAGGATCTTTTTCATGGTCTGAGCAACCTCACTGAACTCAGAATTATGAGAATCTAGATCAAGGTTAAAGAACGACCTCCTTTTCAGTCCATGGCAGGGCCCTAAAGTTTATATTTCTACAACTTCTCCTGTAAATATATTATGTCAAAGTCTATCTCAATATATATATCCACACAATCTCCTGTTTAGAGCTAGCACAAGTCAGCCAATTAACACACTTTTCAGCCCATGGAACTAGAGCAAATCAATATCCAAAGGACTGGATTTGTCTCAACCGAATCCTAAATATTTTAAATTCCAACTGGTTTGATCAGCAACCCATAGAAACATGGTGACTTTCAGTCAGTGTCTACTTGAGATAGTAATGACTTGACACAGTGAAACTGAGACTGTGAACCTCAGCCAAAACATCTGAGGATAAGGAATAGTCAAAATCATAAATGAATCACATTTGTCCCATAACACAACAACAACCACACTGCAGTCTGCTTAGTAATGAAACCCAGTTTGCCCATCATGAAGTGCATTGTAATGCAAATTGAGTTAGACGGCCAGGGGAAGTAGCCAGCAGAAGGAAAGTTTTCATATCTTTCAGAGACTGAGGATCTTGGGAGCCTCTGAGTCACGTCAGGCTCACCCGGTTCCAGCTGCCACACCAGTCCCTTAGAGAATTGGATCTCAGCCCAATAACAGCAGTCCTGGTGATGAGCCTTAAATCAGATTTATGCTCAGACAGTTTAACTTTAATGAATTCACTTGTCAAGTGAATGTGTTTAAGATTAATATCACGTAAGTTTTAAAGCTAGCAGACCAAATCCCAGACATCCATTTCAATGAAAGTCAGCATTTACAAATTAGACAACTTTTGATGAAATGAGTCATTGCTGCTTAAATATGGGAATTTAGGGCTTACAGTTCCTCTAAATTGTCAATATATTAGACAATCAACAAGCGATCTTGAAAAGCTGCACAGCTTGGATCGACAAATCTAAATCAATATACTGCTAAGTAAAAAGAATCACATTAAAGAAATCAAATAAAACAAAAGGTGTTTTCAATGATCTGATAAATCGAGAAGATTGACGGCGGCACCGATTAAATATGACGACTGTTCAGCTTTGCCTTATGCAAACAGCCTTCCTTGAACATGTTCACCTGGGCACATGCTGGTTATTCTTCAAAATACCTAGGGGTTGAAGTCCCAATGGCCTCGCAAACTCCCGCAGTCGATAATCTATTGGTCAAATGCCACAGAAGACTAAATCTCTTTATCTCACAGATATGTTTAATATACAACACCTAGCTGCAAAAATTATTATCAGCAGACCTAGACCAGAAGCTCAACTAAAACTTAAGCTTTTGCATTCAAAGGAACAAATGTCTGGTCTTGATTGTAGATGCCAACCTCCACGCAACCAGCTCTACAGTAGAACTAACACGAAACAGCAAGAAGCACAGCTTTAGTGGATCTTGGAAACAGTTTCATCTGTGAAGGAGGATGTCGTGATAAAGAAACAACCAAACACAAGTTTTGATGCTTATAACTTTATGGAGTGTGAATGATCTCTGTGAAATCTTAAAGGCAGAGAAAACTGTATGAACATCACTGACCTGATCGTGTCGGGAGTATTGTTCATGCCATTCACCATAGTCTCCTTCAAGTTTATAGTAGTTCTTCGTAACTTGCAGGTCCGTGAGGGTACCTGGTCTATGCCTACTACTTTTCCAAGTGGCTTTCTCGAGTGTCAGCAAAAAACAAAGCGCAACCTCCAATCGCAGCCGGCGTCATCTCAGTCACCCATGATGACTGCACACAGGAGAGCTGCAAAGTGCCAAAACTGAGGGAGAATGAAGGAAATTGTGCTCTGTAACGATTGAGACTCTTTGAGCCAGGCAAGACTGGTCTTACACCTTCCGGCGCAACAATGCTTTTCTACTTTTAAAATAGGCTCATTAAAGCTGGAAGAAGGTGGAGCAGTATTCAACAATGCAGCTGAAACAGTGAGGGTACTATGAAAAGATGTGAGTTTTGTAGTGAAAAATAAGAGGTATAGTGTATTTCAGTGGTACAGGAAGAAAACAAAATATATTGTTTATTTAAGTTTCAAGCAGAAAGTTTGTAGCGTAAAGAATCACATTTTGAGGTACTAAAGTATCTGAAATCAAAACTGTTGAGGTGGAGAAATAAATAAAGGAAAGGTATTTATACTTTGAAGTGTCACCATAGTGCTGCTTTTATTTAGAACCGACGGAAAGTATCCTTTCCTCAGGGGTAAACCACACTGTAGACAACATCACAGATGCTATTTATGGTGCTATGGAAGTACCATCTGTGTGAATAAATGCAGACACTAAGAGTGAGTGGTGCTCCAGAGAGATCCAGGGTGGCCAGGTAATGCTGTACTAAGTCGAAAGCAGGCCCTGTATGATACATTGCTGAGGCGACTTTTCGTAGCCAGGTCAGAATTTTAATTTCTAGGTAGCACTTTCCATAAACAGGCACTGCTCACTCGCCGCTGCCTGGGAATCTTCTGCAGACCCAAACAGAGCCACACACAGCACAGCAAGCTGAAAACCCAAAATGACTAAAACTTACAGATGGCTGGGCCAGGAGGAACACACATACAGGAGTCATTAAGGAAAGCTGTGAAAACAGGCTAGAAGGAGCAGGGAGAAGTCTGATTAGAAAACTGGTGTGTGTGCAGCCGGGCAGGGCTTTTGGGGGGGTAGGTGACACCGATATAAGGAAAGTCTCTGGGACATCTAGTGTGGCTGATGGGCAATTGTAGTTCGCGAAATTTGTGTAGAGAAACCAGGGCCTGATAAAGTAGGGATGATGAAAGGACCAGGTTAGTCTTCACTAGCCCTGAAAGGCTCAGCCTCCCGCCTGTCAAGGAGCAAAGGAGCAAAGGATCCTGGTCTTCTGAGGAGGACCCCACCTCCCACCTGTCTCCCTTTGCCACCGCATGAGGAAAACTGCCAGGCAAAGGAATCCTACCCAGAGCTGGCCTGCAGCTGGAGAGAACACGAGACACTTGGGAGAAACCATGCCTGGCCTCTAAAGAGACTAGAGAAGATTGCAGCCCTCCCCAATGTGGCTATTATTGTGTGTAGTGCTGACATCACTGTGTGAGGTTTACTTCACTGTAGTTCGGCCAGTTTGAGTTGAGATTGTGCTACTTTTATTACTAAACATTTAACATCTCAGTACCTAGATATTTAGCGCTATTTTCAGTTGCAGATGACTTTGAATAGATAGCAGTAGTCACTAATGATACAAAATCAGCCACAAAGTGGAAGTCTCTGCAACCAACTGAAGAAGACCAAGTATTGAGAATAATTAAACAGATGGAAATGAGGGAAGAATATGCCAGTTCAGTGTATACTTAAAGTAGAGTTTGCAGTCTTCAGATCCAGCATCAACAGTATTCCTTTAAACTTTGAACAATGTCAGCCAACCTTGTTGTATTCCATCTGAATCACATATTGTTGAGTTAACTTGTCTCGTAATGGGGAAAAGAAATCACAGCATCCCTACTGTCTCTGACCTGCACCTTCCGCCTAAAGACTTCCGGCCCGCGGTATACCCTTCCTCCTGTTCCATGATGGGGCAACCATACCTCAGCGTAGCCAAGATTCATTCTAGTTCATTTGATGGGTTACAGGAGCTGCAGGTCACATTTATTATTATTACAAAACACCCATCAAGTTCTCTGAGCTACAACCTCCTAATGAAGCTAAAGAAATACAGCCAGAGAAAAGCTCCATCTGGAACAGAAGCTGCAGAACATAAATATGTTCTCCAAATAGAATATTAATTGAAATATAAAACACACGCTTTTTTCTAAGTATTTTGACTTTGTTAAATGTAGCATAGCCACAACTGCCGGTGTGCTGAGCCAGGTGGCTGTAGAGATTTTCTCCCTAAAGAAATATGAGCAATTTTATCCCTGATTGTTCTATACTGCACCAGGGCACGTAAAAAGATTTCCACATGGACAATAAATCAGAACTATATCTTAGGGGCATTGGTTGAGAAGATCGAGTTATTCGCAATATCATCATGGGGATGAACAACAAAAAACAGTAACGTCACAACGCTGCATGACCTATATCTGTTATGACAACAGCGGTACTAATATGCTTATCGTTTATAAAATTATTTAACGCGTAGAAAGAATGTATTCACCGCAAATATATCATGGAAAACAAAAGAGAAGACACCTGTAGAGAATTGCAACAAAACAGTAATCGATTAAATTGAAGGAAGTCTGTCAAACAGCCCCAGCAACCAGAGCAGGCGTAATGCAGAGTCGGCCAGAGGCCAAGGACCAGAGAGAAGCCTGCAAAGATGGGTTTAGATTAGTTCGATCAATATTACAAAGAAACCAAATGCTGCAGATATATACACTGGACAAAGACACTGACAACAGAGAGTAGAGAGGAGGTGAGTAAAAAGACTTGAATAGCCATAATGTTTAAATCAGTAGGTACAGTTGAAGATGAGATCACAATGACTATATCTGTTTATCCGTAAGATTGCTGTAAAACTGAATATTAATGTAGTGAAATAGTGCAATGTATGGGCTCACCACCAAAGAGAAGGCTAACGAAACACGAAGTTTTCAGAGGCTCAGATATAGTACTCCCACCATCTCTCAGCCTTGCCTGAGGGAGGCAAAGGACACTACAGCGCATCTGATTCAAACCTGTCTCCAGACTGAGGAGATGAAACTGCTTTAGAAGAGAGAGGAATATATAGATGTGAAGATCTTACTCACACAGACACAGGAATGACCTCCTGGGCTCAGGGAGAGGTTAACCCTGAGGCTAATGGTAAGCAAGCCTTCTGCTGGCATTTCAGACAGGCCTGGCAGAGCTATGAAACCAGCAGCATGAAAACAGACGGCTTTCCTGTGGGAGCCCATGGGCAGTTAGCCACCCAGTAGAGGGCCACCGCAAGGGCAATGGGGAGTAAGGTGTTTTAGTGGAAGGCAGGGTATTTCATCAGCCCAAGCGAAGAGAAAGAGCCACACCTTTCCACAGAAACAAAACACCGGGCTTTCAAACAGACAGCTTCCGCCCACCCCTCCACCGAGACCTGAGGTCCTTCCACAAAGTTAGCATCACGTGAGGGCGAGGGACATGGACATCAGACCTCTGTCCTCCACCAGCCCACTCACCAGACAATCAGTCCAGAGCTCAAGGACCTGTAATTGTGGCTGAAGCTGCTGAGAGGTAGAGGAGCAAGACAAGAAAAGGTTTGACATCCTACTTTTTAGAAATGTCAGACCAGTAGAGACCACACTGGTGAAAATCTTCAACCACACTAACAAGATAAGATTTAAGGCTAAGTCAAACCTTGTTCTGATGTGTTCTGCTTTTTATCTACAGGAAACCAAAGGATTAAGGCAGGTGGTGGCAGAAGGAGCCAGAAAACGTGCCCAGGCCAAACGGTCCCCAGAAAGGTGTAATTTAACCCATTGACGATCTTCACTCCAACTTCCCATCCCCCATCCCGGCCTCCTTTTCCTTTCTCCTCCTCGGCCCTCCTCCCTTTTCCTTCTCCACCCCTCTCCATTCTCCCTATATCTCTTATAAAATTAACACATAGGTTGATATTAAAGCAGGGATAGTACGTTCCACTTTTCAAAGATGAGCCATTTCACATTTGTAGTTTCCATTATTTGTTCCTTTTCCAAGCTGTAAACAAAGTGCACTAATCACTGAGTAAGGATGTACTGAATTAAACAGGCCTAAAACAGTGCAGTAATCAGGTAACTCCTTTACATTGCACAGGCATTTTCCCTCACCCTTTCAGCAAAAACTATCCACCACTACAATAGTAAAATCCAGGAGCTCTATGTGTAGTTTGCAATACGTTGATAACAGCGGTTTTGGTAAGGTTACCAAATCCAGTGATTTCTACGAAATATTTTCCATTTTGACATACAAACCACATCCATTTATAAAGCAGGTAAGAACCAGTTTTTCAGGGTTTCTAGTGACACAGTGAAGATATCATTTTCTAGCTCAAGTTCATATACATGTTCATAGCCAAGAGTTAAAAAAGAATATGATATTCTGGAAGAACTATTCACTAGTTAAGGAACCGTTTATCAATAAAGGATGGAGGAACGAAGGTGAAATAGAGAATATACAGACACTGGTAAATTATTTAATTGTTGGATAGTAAGGTTGAAGAATCGTACAGGGTGAAAGTGGATTATAGTAGTAATAGTGTGGCAAAGATATTGTAAATGCAGAAGAATTAATAATTAGCCAAAACGAAGAATAATGAAACCCAGACCCACTTTCATAGTTTAGAAAGTCGTTGATGCTTAAACCAGCTGATCATTCGCTATTTATTCTAATAAAAGATGTTGTGTCACTGTTGTGTACAATCAGCTTGGTGGAGAAGTAAAAATCATCTTTCAAGAGAGTATTACTATTATTTTAAAGGCCAGTGTAGTATTAGAAGTTTGAATTGCCAAACATATTTTCTAAATTTCCTTTTTCTAAAAGAGTGTTCGTAAATCCAAAATTCACAGTTTTTGTACCAAAATCAGATTTATTCTTGCAACCAAAGAATTGATTTGAAACTGTTTTAACTTCAGTCTAAAACTGACATCTGCTATTAAGATATTAAAGCCATGCACGAAATTTATCTAGGAATCACTACACACTAGTATAAACAAATGCAAAACACTTTGATTTGGGGAGTGGGAAAAGAATCTTATTTGCTGCAGGATATGTAGAAAATGTGTTGTGAATGAGCAATTAAAACAAATACTTGTAAACGAAGTTCAAATTGATGAACAGTGCTTGAAAGTTCGACAATCAAAGAATGATTGAAGTATTTTGCAGCTGATGCCTAGTCAGAAAGCTGGGTTGTGTTTTGGCAATCCAGAAAAATCAAAGAAATCTCCCTTCACTCCCAGTAACAACTGGCGAGGTAGTATTTGAAAAATGGGGTCCAAAAACTTGAGTTATGCAAAAAATTTTCACAAAACAAGCCCAGCCTGTTCGCCGAGAAACAAAGAGATTCTGGGAATTTGGGAAGATTAAAAGAAAAAAGCCTTTTGAAAGCAAGAGAGGGGAATATCTGAGAAAATCAATTTAAAGATCAAAGTCAAAAATCCATAGAAAAAAGGTCTAGAATTTCTATATAGTATATCATCGTCTGAGATTAGCTTCAATATATATTTATAAGAAATATACCATTGAATACATCATACTTGGTAGTAAGAGGAAGTATCTGTTATATACTATCCCATATCATAGCTACCAGACTTTGTGAAGCGATTGCGCCCAACATTGTTATATTGTCCGTATCAATAAGGAAAGTAAATTGATGGATTTAGAGTGTTTGACCTTGGCTTGCTTTATTTTAGAAGCTTGTTAATGTAATGTAAATGTAAGAAATCGTAAATATGAATCAATAGTAATTCACAAAAGGATGAGAAGAATTATAAGACTATAAAATAAATCTAATGTTTTAATTAATAAAACAAAACAAACATCTGTCCTGTAAACTAACCCTACTCAGTAATATATGAAAGAGAATTGAATGATAAATGAAACATGTTGAGCTGCACAGCAAGACAGTATTTGCAGCTGGACAAGAAGATAATTAAACTACAAATTTGCCGCTTGTGGTCTGTGACTGATCAGCTGTTCTTTGTAGGGCAGGTACTGATGTCTTATTCATCATATTTTAGAAAGAGATTACTTTTCATTTTGTGATTATTGAGACGAATGTCTGTCAAAGTAGGTGGGTTTCGTTTGTAATTGAAGTTTTTTTCTTATCAAAATATTGTCTAGTAGTGGAGGAAAACAGGAACCAGCACTACTTGAGGCAGAAGGAAAGTGAAGCTCAGAGAAAGAAATGGCTAATACTCTTGATGACTGACTAGAGATAAGCAGGTTGTTAGAAAGTTTACCAGAGTTGGTTTTGTAGTTATTTGTTGTGTTTTTAAGTTCTTCGCCTCTAGTGCTTTTTTCATTGTTATGACATTTTTCAGGCTATCAGTAATTTTATCAATTATAAACGCTGAGAATCTGCAACTTCATTATTAATTCATTGGTTCTTTGTAAATCTGAGATTAAAGATGAGTCACGAGTGAAACAGAAACTTAAAGACGCAAGAGGAGGAAGAAACCTTTCAATATATGGACTTTCGCTTTGCTGAATATCATTAGTCGACGCCCAGTCAGGCAGGGATCTGGCACTGAAGACTCATTAATCAGCTACGAGGTTGCTATGCGGGTCAGAGGAACTCAGTGCTGTTCCTCAAGACACCCTTCAACAGCAAAGGCTTTGATTTATTCTAAAAGAAGTTATTTAAATCTACTGATCAGAAAATCTACCAGTTCTGATTATCACCTTAGTACCTGACAAATAGTTAACATTTTTGCAGATAGAGGAGGGTGCCTTTGCCAAATCAATCCCCTCATGATGTTAAATATGTAGTAACAGACTTGTTGGAACTTGGAGAGGATCTTTTCGGTCTGAGCAACCTCACCGAACTTAGTATTTAATAATAACGATCAAAGCTGTGGCATCCACCCTTTTAAATCGTATATGTTTAAAGCCGGAGCAAGTTTTCACAAACACACATTACAGTTCATTCAATACAGCACTTGCTGGGTACATCTAATGAGTTTTCAGTAGTATAAAAGGCACTTAATTTGTAATTTTTCATCATATGGAACTGGACAACTGCTCATTTAGAACTTAAATACTCGATTTGTTCTAAATCCAATCTCGTTTAGTCAATGGATGTTTCAAATCTCATTACAATTTAATATCAGTGGTACTCGTGTTGCCAAATTGATGTAAATGGGAGCGTGAAGGAAGATTCTTTTCAGTCGAAAGTTCCATTTTGAGAGTTTAGTGGGGTCGCAGCTGACTTTTTATTACAGGAAATTAGTTGTTAGAGATCAGAACTCCCTACTAACATTCTGAGGATGAATGCAATGAAACAAAACTTCCAGCATTAATCTGAAACATTTTGGTTCCATAATGTTTAAGGTTCATACTGCAGTTCGCTATACAAAATCAGTTTGCCGTTCTGATTTGTTGTTGTGGAAGAAGGTAACTGAGCATTTCACAGGGAATGAACATGTTACGCCCACAACAGACCTTCAAATCTCTTCTGAGTTTAATTGAGCCCGAGCCATGTTAGCTATCTGTCTAATCTGCCATATGAATTCACCAACCTTTGAGACACTGATCTCAGCCTAGTTAACATTGAAAACTTGGATGACGATTGCAATCAGACGATGCTCGAAGTAGCTCAGTCGAGAATTCAATTTCAGTCAAGTGAATAAGCTTTTCATATCGTGAATATTGACAAAGCTGAAAGTTGCGACTAACCAGTATCCACTTAACAGGTTAAAAGTACGGCTAAATCTTAGGGCAACTGGTTATACTGGAAATGAGCTCACTACCATTAAAATATGGAGAATTTAGGGGGCCATGTCCTCCAGAACTTGCTTGCATGACAATCAAACATGATCTTGAAAATAGGTGTCAGCTGACTGACAAATCTAACCAATATAATACAGAAGAATCACATTAAAAGAAACTGAACAACAAAGGTGTTTTCAATGACCTGATAAATTAGAAGATTACTAGAAAATCAGACAACAGACACTGTTCAGCTTTGCCTGTACCATTTCTTTCTAGCTGTCCATTGAAAAGACAGAAGTTATTCTTTCTCAAAGCACACCGAGGGTTGAAGTCTTACTGCTCAATTTCCTGCAAGGTTTGACAACGGGTTGAGTTCAGTCGTTGCAATATTCAACTTTTACCCTGCACAAAAGACATGTTTAATTACACCTTGAAGGTAAAATTTGAGATACAGTCGCTAAATGGACTCCAGACCCTCCTCCGAAAGCGAAAGCTCAATTCAAAAACCTTCAGAATTCATGGATCTTGGTCCCTTGATTTTCTCATAGATGCCAACCTTTACCAAACTGAAAGTTCTCTCGGTATAGAACAACATTCAGCATTGGTAGCAAAATATTACAGCCCCAATGAGGCCCTTGTTTATGTGATCTTTGTGAACAGTTCTCACCTGTGACTGCACAATGCTGGGTTATCAAGTGATAAAATAAACCAAACACAAGTTTTGATGTGTTACAATTGAGTGCAACCATTCTAAAATTTAAAGGGGAAACTGTTGACCTTAGTATTCAGTCCCAAATATTAGAAGAATTAACGATCTGTTAGATTCCACCACATGTACAATCCTCTTGCTTATGGTGAAAATCACCTGAATTTACTTCCTGAGGGTAATTTTGGTCGGTGCCACGCCCTTTCTTTCTTTTTGGGTTTTTCTTTGACATGAAGCAGTAAACAAAGCAAGTCTTAATCGTACGATGCCTTCATCTCCTACAACACCCATGATACTGGGCTGAGAGCTGCTGCCAAAACTGAGGGAGAACAGGGCTGGAAATTGTGTCTGCACCATCGAGATTTTGGTTCGTGTAAGTATTCGGTTTTGACTGTCACAACAATACTTGTTTTGTTTTTTTTTTGTTCCAGCCAGGCTTGTGAATCAGCAACTAAATGATGTGGTTCACTTAAATTTTTAGATTTTTTAACATTTGAAGTTGCGGGTTTCTAGAGTGAAGTTATGTGTCAGAAGTGTTGAGGTTGTGTTGTCCAACTCTTTGTCCAGTTCGAAATATCCTTCAGCAATTGAGGCCATTAATTGAAGTCTATATCTGTGTATTTTTGTAAACGAGTGGCAGTAAAAGAAAATAAAGATATCCTAACAGATTCCCACACAGTTTTTCTCTAAAGACAAAAGAAGACTGATGAGAAAGATTTGATACAAAACTGTAAACTAGAAACTGTCATACACCATACATAAGCTGTTGCAGCCTTTTTTTCCTCAAGTCACAGATTTCAGGTAAGTGCACACTGTAGGTGTCACTATTCCTTTGTACCGTAATATTAGAGGAACCTTTGAGGAGAAAGATTATGGTTTATTAACACCATTTCAAAACCGCATCAGACAACATCACAGATGCGCAGCACAGAGGAAGCAGTAAAGACCATCTGTGTGATTGCCTGCAGAGTACCTGAGAGTTGCAGTGGTGCCCCTGGGAGAGATCCAGTGGCCAGGTGCAGCCTACTTAGCTGGAGCCGCTCATCATGTCTGATACGTAAAGGCGTTTATATACACTCAGTTCTCTATAATTATGTTATTCAAACAATGTCGGTGATCCGTGGGTTCAACCTCTGATTCTAATGAACCTGCCCTAAACAAGGTATTAATTTGAAAAGGTGATATGTTCTTCTATAGAGAGCAGAGCACATCATGATAAACAGTTGGGGTAACAATTTCTAGAATTTGGTAAATTGTCCCAGACACACCAGTCAAACTTCTCATATGGTGAAATGAAAGTTTATTATGAAATGTACATGTGCCATCTGTTTTACATTTTAAGCCAAATTTCAGACCCCGAAGTTAAGGGCTTTTAAGGGGGCCGGCTTTTGGGGCAAGTACAGATTTGCCCTGTTGTTGAAAGGTAATAGTGCAAGGCAAAAGTAACCTCATCTTGCCTATACCTCACCACGAGCCTGGCCTGAAGCCTGGCTCGTTCGAGTTATAATGTTTCCATGATCCCTGGCTTTTCTGGGAGGACCCCAATCACCACCTGTCTCCCCTTATTACCTTATGAGGAAACTGCCGAAGAAGCAACATACCTTGAGCTGGCCTGAGCTGAGAGTACATTGAGCTGCTCTGGGAGAAACCGCGCGAAGTTTCAAAGACCAAAGAAGATTGTAGAGGATAGCCCTCCTTTCATCAGGATAGAATCGCGATGCGCTCGAAGGCAGTCCTCTAACCGCGTACACTATCATTGACTGACTATTTTTTCGGCGCCAGCCAGCAAGCCATTGAGGCTGCCATTACCTTTATTATCAACATCTATCATTGCTGGTGTAACAGGCTTACCCCCTGGTCTGACAGGGATATCAGCCGCACCATGCCTCTGTCTTTGTCTTGATTGAAATGGAAACCGTGAAACTTCATGTTGAGGAAGCTCGCAGTCGCCAAGCCAACCAGAAGGACTGGCACAGATTGTGTGCCAGTGAAATAATTTTTCTCCATGTTGTTTAGCATCTGATGGTGGCGAGCTTCTGCCTTCACTTGTGCTCTGTGAAAGATTTGAGCTATTCCATCAAACAATGCTGCAGTGTGCAGTGTGTTTATGACAAACCTCTCAACTCCCATCGTTGCTGGCCTGATAAAAGTCCTAAATACAGTAAAGCCGGTTATTTCCAAAATACTATTTTCTAAATAGTTTTTACCGTGTTAATTAGATTCTCAGTTGGCTAAATCTAGTTGAAAAGAGTTTACTGAATTCAGGTCTGCCTGTATTCCAACCAACTCAATACAGTTGGAAATATACATTAATATGTACTATATTTGATTTTGTAAAGTTAAATTTTGGTGCTACATTTTATATTGGAAATCTGGCCTCTGTCGGTTTTATTTTTATCTCTTTCAATCATTTTATTACTGCAAATTTTGAAGTCCTTAAAACTTACTTGATTTTGCATTTTGGGGTGTAATTACAATTCTAATTCTGATTTATCATTGTAACAAGATGAAATTAAATGCAAGTATGATTATGACAGAAGGAGCTTATTTTTCATTATTTAAGTCTCCAGCATATAAAAATAAAGATTGATCCAAGTGGCTTTTGAAGATCTTTACTAAAGACAGCTTTGAGGATATGGAAGGACAAAGTGTCAGACTCTCAGGAACATAGAGAAATCCATATGGATAGATATAGTTGCTTATCCTTGCTTTTGAGTTAAATTTTTATAAATTTTAACAAACCAAATCCTAGCATTTTAGAACAAGTGTTAGTCTTCCTGGGAAGTTATAAAACACGTTAAATATAAAACATTTAAAATTGCTCACTTGTTTAAATGTTTTCATTCTTTATTACTGTAGCCAATAGCCACAGTTTACTTACACCTGTAATAAGAATACTTACCTCCCCTGTTATAAAAACAGAACAATATAAGATTTATGTAAATACACAAAAAATCATGATAGTCACTGTTAAGGTGCTATATAAAAGATTAAAGTGAGAGTGAGACATAAAACAGGCAGATTTCTTCTAGTTTCAAATTGAAGAGCAGGTGCAGACTGAGGAAGACAAGAATATAAGGTTACAGAGTTATTAACCAAGTTGTAGTGAATTTTATCCTGATATGGAAGTTCTCTTTGCATTATTTTATTCTACGTACTGTAAAGAAAGTAAAATTAAAGCATGAATGTCAGTATTCAGTAGATTGAGGCAGAATAGAAGAGGAATAGAAAGGACTACTGCTAGCCATACAATAAAAGACATAAGTAATATCATACTCCATAAACTTTTACCCTCATGTCCATTTCATCGAGGTCATACATACGAATCCTTTCTGGAAGGTGGAGGCTTGTGGGATCCGTAAAGCAGTGAAAAAAAAAGATTATTCGTGAATATGAATGGAATTCTATTTTATATCAGAAGATGCCAAGGCTTTTCGCTCCCATGGGAATAAGATTCCCAGTTTGAGTATTAAATCTCAAGAGTGTCTTTAGAAATATATTACCATTGCAGTGTGACCATCACACAGAGTCCAGACCAGCTGCCTCACAAAGTTCTCACAAGAATTTGGGTCACTTTAGTCATTGGGGGAGACAGATGGAACTGTTGCATGTCAGGCTACGCTGTAAGCTAACCCCATGTCTTATCATCTACAGCCTGTTTTCTAATGTGTGACCTGAGATCAGCTCTTTCATTTTAGGTGCATGTTTTTTTTTTTGCTCCAAATCAGCCTAGCCGGGTCAAATGATTGTGCCTAAGAGAGCCAATAATTATATAAGGAAAACAGCTCATCCTTACAACCCACATATCAGTTATAACACCAACACCCCTTTATCACTTCTTCATTTTACCATTTCATATTTTCTCAGCCACCCAAACTACTTATCTTTGGCCTGCCGCGTGTTTCAGCATCATACCCCTCATCAGGATCCTAATTCTCAGCACAGTACCACATGAAGATTGTACTGACCAAGAGATTATAGAATATGCTGAGGGAATTCATATATCCGATGTTACCCCTATCATCCTGCTGAATGGCAATGGATTGCAATTTCAGCAGTTTGCTACAAATATAAATACAAAACACCAAATTATTGTCATTTTGATACAGGAAAGCACAAATATTCAAAACAACAGTCTGGCTATTTAAAATAATAATTTACTGCTTTCAAGCTTCAAACTATATAACATTAATTCCCATTTTGTTAATGCAGTTTGTTTGAGCTTTTAAAATTTTAATATATTGGTGTCAACAATAATATAACTTGTAACTTTGAGTTAGAAACAGTGGATATTGCAACAAGAATTTCAGTAAGATGAAGGTAATCACCTGACCAAAGGCTGAAGGAAGCTGATGTGAGATGGCTAGGGTTAGAATCGCTAGAGACAGCATTACAGTTGCCATGTTTCCAAATGTTTGTCGGGCCGTTCAGCCAGTGGAGAGGCTGTAGTCGCTCTTGCGGGGTGCCTAAGGGCATTTATAGTGAGACTAAAGCAAACGTCGTGAAGCATGACCGCCGCTGGATTTTCCTCAAGGTGATCCTGGAATTCCGAATCTGAGTGGCAGTGGCAGCATGCTGCGGGGAACAGTAAAGAAAGAAACCTGACTCATCAAAGTTATTAAGTCAAATTTTTTTTATTATTGGAATTTGATTAGATTGAATACAGAATTAATATGAGAATATATATATATATATATATATATATAGATATAGATATAGATATACAGGATATAGGCCGGCAGGAGAACAAGGTAAAAGATTATGACAAAAAGTCAGTTATCACAGGTTTAAATCACTAAAATGATATATAAAGATCATACTTCAGACTTGGATTTGAAGCTTGACTTACTTGAGACTGGACTTCCCTCACACACTTTGGTCACATAGTTCACAAATACACCTTTTGATCAAAAGTACTTGATCTCAGCGATGTGAAAAAAAGAACTACTTAAAAGAAAATGCTAAAATTTGGCATCTTTTCAATGGTCATTAATACAAGACCTAGCAAACTCGGGACTTGGATATGACTTGTCTTAGACTTGAATTAAAAATATGAATTACAGTCAACGATCATTTTCGTAGAAAAGAATGCTTTTATTTATGTGCACGCAGGCATAAAGCTTCAGCACTTCCAGCTGGAGGACTTTTCTACTACATGTTTATCAGCCCCTCCTTAGTAAGACAGGTATACCACATAAAAGATGCAAAAGTTGGTAAAGAATTGAAGGCCAGATAACCTAAGAATGACTATGCTGAGTAGTGATGACTCTACTGGAAAATGTTAGTTATAATAATACCTGGAAAAGTCAAGTGTGACTGCAAAAATCACCCTTCTACATGAGAATGGAATGAGACGTGATAAGACTGAGGAAGTGAGGAAGTGAGGAAGCTTATCTCAGGAGCAGAGTAGAGACTGGAACGATAAATAAAAGTCTTTGTTAAGTAGAAAGTCCCTTCATTCCCTCGTTAGCTGTTCACACTGAATTCTAGTGAAGCTCGGTGGCATTATTCATTGTCAAATGTGTTTTCTGAGGGAATGTGTACTTCAGGTATGTAAAATATCAGCAACAAGATCAAAAGTGGCTGCTGTTTTTCGTGGTGTACCATTAGTGCTATGTCAGTGGTTTGTAGCTGCTGTTCAACTGATGTGAAAATCAGATATGTCATTTTTCTTCCACTTTCATACACCACCGCAACTGTGACTGACATATGCTATTCTTGACTATTGGTATGCCACTGTTGTGTAGCCCTAGATCATATATTCCATCTTGTTTTAGAACAGTGGTCCTTATCTTTTTTTCTTTTCTTTTTTTTTTAATGAATGCTTCTTTTGAGGGTTTTTTTTTTTTCCTTTCCTTTCTCAGAAGGCCGTTGTTTAGTGTCCGGCCAGGACTGTCACCTGCAGAGGCATAAAAATAATACAGCTACAGAAAGCTTCAACGTTTTTTGAGTTACACTCTTTTGCGCAATAGGAGGAAAAGCTATAGTATACAACAGCACAAGTCTGGTCCTGTCAGTAGCATTCAGTCATCACTGGTACACTGGTGAAAAAGTGTATTTACAGCCAGCAGAGAAGACATGAAAACTAACACATTAGGAACTTCTACATTCTGTCCTTGAACACAGAACTCCTCTGAGATAAGAGAAGAAACAGTCACATCCCAACCAGGAAAGAAAAAGATGAAGAGTGTGGGAAACTTACCGTTCACAGTCTCACAACTAGAGTTCTAAACTGGTGTGGAGTGGTATATGGCAGTGGAACACCATGTGACAAACAGCTGAAACATATCACTAATCAAAGCAGCATACCACTAATGGCTTTTAACACAGAGGAGTGGGATAACAAGGTCAACATGGACCCAGGACTCATTTTTGATCTGGTCTGGATGTTTATTGAAAACCTGTTGTGCAGTGATGTCACTGTCCCAGGAACAATTAAAATATACATGAAGTTAGTTGTAATGATCATTTTAAATACATTACAGGGTGGGGGAATTTTCATTATTGGCTTTCTTATCAGAAGAGCTCTGACAAAGTAGCAATGATTTATCTTTATAGACGGGCACCGCTGACACAAAGTGAGGTGAAATACAGTTTCAGTGCAGGCAGACAGGCCTTGAATGAGATGCAGTAGGTTAGTTTCTATCATAAAACAACGGGTGAGGCGGATTATCTGCTGACTTTTATGATGATACCAGAACAGATCACACAAAAAGTCTCACTCTTCATGTTAAAAATGGTTCTACCCTTCATCTGAATTAACTCTATAGATCTATGGTGTTGCTTATTCATTCATCAGTTCATCAATGCATCAAATGTATTAGTTCTTTTGCCAATAATCTCTTGCATTTCCAAATGAATTACCAATATTTCAACTAATCATAAGGGCTGCACATGCAAATGGGACAAATAAAGCAGGCAGTAAATATGAAATGAACCTTTTAATAACTGTATCAATAATTAATATAAAATGGATCATTTAAAAATTATGTCCGAGAAAAAAAGGAGTGGATCAGGGGCCGTTTCCAGCCTCAGGGCTGACGGAGCAAGAAAGAATCATAGGAACTGCGTGAGTGAGCTGTCATTTCCTTGTTTGTGACACAACGGCAAAACTTGCTGGACAGAGATTACAGTGCAGTAATACACATGCATCTACTTCTACGTCATAGCTCTTGAATATGTTTGGATATTCACCATCAACAAACTGCTATGTGTGAACCAGCTCTTGAAACAGGCCTACATGCAGCTTTGCATGCACTAAACTCCCTGTGTTTTCCATATAATTTTACAGTTAAATCGTGGAATTTAACAGCACATAAATCAAGCATTAAAGCATTAGTGTGATTTTTTTATGGATGTTATCACTGACTCCTGGTGCAGATTCTGTATTGAATAAGAATTAAAATATGTGCAATACAGACATGTTTTATCTGAATCTTTGAAGCTTATGATGTGCATGAGGTCACTCCGTTTAAAATCTATTTTTATACCACAGCACTGAAGAGCTAAAAATAGCACATGAGCTTAAAATAGTAACGGATTATCACGTGAGATTGTCCAGGTATGTGAACTTGTTTACAGTGGGGAGGTGTGCCCTGCCATTTCCTTGTTGTTGACGCAGCTGCAACTGACAGAGATTGCGGTGCTGTAACATCTCAGTTAACCTCACGAGTCCGAAGTTATTGATTTTTTTTTTTTTTGAAATTTTACAATAAGACATGCTCTCCAAACACAAAAAACAAACTGTTTCTTGCCCTTTAAATAGGCCTTCATGTAGCCATGTGTGCACCAAACCCCATGTATTTTCTTCATAAATTCACACTTAAATTGTGGAATACAAATGCACATAAATTAAGCATATTTAATGTTTGCATAAGACCCAAAGGTTTCATCTATGTTGTCATTCACTCCTGCTTTCAGACTTGTTTGCAATGAATAAGAATTAAAGTACATACAAACTCAAGAGAACACGCTGACTTCATCTTTTTATCTGAACCACTGAAGTTCCGTTCAAGATTTGCATCACCTTTTATACCACAGCCCTGAGGAGCTAAAAACAGCAGAGCTTTGAATAGTAAATGATTATCGAAGTGGGATTGTCCAGGAGTGTGAACTTGTTTACAATGCTGAGATGTGCACTGGCATTTCCTTGTCGGTGATGCAACAGCAAGGGAAAAACAGAATAGGCAGAGATTATAGGGCTGTAATGCGGCATGTATAAACAAGCCCTGAGTTAACCTCATGTGTCCAAATGTATTAATTTTCGATGTTTATGTTATTGTGGTTATTACGGTTTGGGAAATTTATTTTGTCCCAGAAACAAGTCCTTTTTTATTCATTTCTGATGAAAGCACACTTTTGAAGCTTGAATTCAACAGCAACAGTAACCCTATCTTTTGTTGACAATTTTAATGGCCCCTGTAATCAATATCAGGTTTATCTGCAAAGAAAGTTTGCACAATGGGTTTGACAATGTGGGCTGCACCCGTTGGTCACATTACATATAACACATCATCATGCTTTATTTACTTTCAAACAATGGAAGAAACCTCTGAAAGCTGCACTAATCAGTATTCTTATATTAACAACAGGTCAGTGCTTTTTTGGCTCTTTGTTTGGGTTTTCCAATTTTTGATTTCCTCTCTCATGAGGTGATAATTAATCAGAGATTGTTTTCCTGCCCCCAAATGGCCAAAAACTAAGATAAATAGAATGAATGCAGCTTTAGCCCTCCATGTCTCTGTAGTGGAACAGTTCTTTCAAATCATGTTTTGCAGCCACATGTTGTTGAAACCCACAGAACTTATGATAGGGTTGAGACATTCAATAAAAACTATTCAGTTTAGTGTGACTCAAGTATGACTCAGTGCTTTTCAAGAGCAAGATAAAACTAAGGAAATATGGATTTGTCACAGCTTCCACTGCAGTTAGTCAGAAAGAGCAGCTTTGACATAGGAGCTGTAATCTACAGTTGTAAGATTATTTAGCTGTGAATCATACCAAGGTGCCAAGGCTGAAAAAGAACTTTGATCATAATCGCATGTTTGCTCAGCCATTAGGGAATTAATGACTGGGAAGTGGACTTGTGCAGCAGTCTTAGACATAATTCTTAAGGGGACAAAGTGTATTGTGAGTGTTATACCTTACCTGACCGCATTAAAATTTCCTGTAAATTTATACACACACACACACACACACACACAATAAATTAACATTTCTGTAAATAAATGCAGTCAAATATTGAGGAAGCACCTTGTAAGGTAACTAAATACACCCTCATAACCAAAGAGATACACTCTCCCTCTGAGATCTGCATTCCCGTCAGTGAAGCCCATGGGCATCCCAAACAATACTCAGTCACTTCACCTTCACACCACTTCACATTCCAGCCTTCCTCCAGCAACAAGCACAGCTTCTCATCTCAGGTGACATGAGGCTTCTTTCTATTCTTACGCTAGGTCTTGTTTTGCTGGCCATCATGGATATTAGCACACACACTGTGGCTCAGGCAGCAGGTAAGATGTAAGAATAAAATAATTTCAGAATGATAACATAGTAGGCTTCAGACTGCGGACATGCTGTGTTGACTAGATGGCGTATATGTATTTTTGGATCTTGAAGTACATGTTCTTGTCCTGATTAATCTCATCCTCTTCCTGTGGTTATCGTTAACAGAATGCCTTACTGAACTGCATCCTAAATTTTTTGTCGTCAAAGAGTGTAAAACAATAATAGATTTAGCAGACTTAAATTTATCAAGTGGCCAGAAACACGATTTCAAATGAATGCCAATGTTGCTCTATGAAAGTTGCTCAAAAAAGTTTTCCTATGTAGTTGTAGAATCACGCTTCATTTTACACCACCATCACATCTTTCTCTTTGTCAGTCTAACTGTAATTCATATCACTTGTATGTTATTAGCATTTTGTCCAACCAAAGGGAGTTATTAACATGTTTAAGAAAAACAAATGAGAAGGGAACATTACACTCATCTGTGGCAAACTTTATCCCACAAAAACGTGTGAGCCAACAAACCCCTGTTATCTGAAGTATCTGAAGTCGAATATAAAGTGACTTTTCTGCCCGTGTGTGCGTGTGCATGTTTGCGTTCTTGCAGGGCATCGTGGTTGCTGCACGGCTTTCTCCAAAGTTCGTGCGGTGCACTCTATTGCAAAAAGAGATGTGATGGTACAGTGCCAGCAGCAGGATATCAAAGAAGGCTGCAACATTAATGCAGTGTAAGATTATCTTTCTTGCTTTGTCTTCTCTTTTTTTCTGTGCATCTCTTTGTCTATATGATATACAGTGTTACCTTCACTTTCCCTTTCTTTCAGGATGACCCACTTCCCAGTTTACAAGTTTCTGATTTCTAATTTCCCATCATCACATCCCATTTTCACATGGGCTTCTCATGACAATCTGACGCTGATTTGATATTGTTTACCCCCAAACACTCAGACAATATCATGGTGACAGTTTTGTATTGGTTCTGTTTCTCTTAAAGTATTCTAAAGTGGAAACGCCGCCAAATATGTGTGGATCCAACACTGCTTGCAATTTTGTGGTAACGTGCACACACAAGCACACACAGCTAATTAACAGTGCACAACAGAACTTTCTTACTACCTCCACTTTCTATTTCTGATGTACCAACCTCAGGTGGTCATCCAAGCAACCCCAGCTAACAAGATAGCGTTTCATTTGCTAAGCACATCAGTTAGTCTTCATCCCACATTCATATACTGACAATATGAGAAATAACTAGCTCTACCTTACAGTTCATATAATAATGTTGTTTCTTTATTTAAATGAGGTTTCTGACATTTGCCCTATGAACTGTTATAGCTTTAGCTTTAGTCTCAAGATATGATAAAGCCAGTGCAGACACCCACTCATTGAGCTTATATTAGCTTAATCAGATAGCTCGTTACAGCTGCTAAACTCTGCCAGTGACAGCTGTCATTTCTGCTGCAGCTAAAAATGAGAATATCGCTTTTGATTTTCGAGTGGTAAAACTGCTGTTACCATTAAAACGTGCCATACGCGAACTGAAAGCTTGACAGGAACCGCAACCACGGGCTTATTGAAAGGTCACAGTCTGGTCAGTTGTAGAATATACTTAAATAAAATAAAATAAAACAATTCAAACAATTCAAAAGTGTCTAATCTACAGGCCAGTTAAGAAACCAAAAAATGAAAGCTATAGCTGTTTATTTAACAATAGGCTCATATAAAATACTATAGTCACAGAGCTGTGGTGTTACATGTGCAACTATATTACCACACACACACACACACAAAATGGCAACAACCTAATACACACCTGTATCCTTAAAGTGTGCAGAGAGAAAAAGAAAAGTAAATCCTACATTGTGCTGCCATTCAAAATTCAATCTGTCACTATCTACTTGTTTTGTGTTCCTATCCTGCAGCAAGAGGAAAGCTCGTAAGGGAGTGAGAAACCCCACCTACACAGGAGGAAGACTAAAATCTGAACGCACTGCACCCAAACTGCAGACAATCAGCTTTTGTCACTTTAAATCCTCTGATACTTAACTGAAGAGTCACTGTCTGCTGTAAAAAGGCTCTGAAATGATCTGTTACATCATCATTGTATCAGCTACTTACAGTGATGTATGTTGGTCAAGACATCAGCTTATTGTGTAAAATACATATAAGGCACTCAATTATTAATTCTTTTTTATGATAGTAGAAAAGAAGAGATCTTACTTAAATTTATTGTAGTATATGTTTCTATTAAGAGACATCTAATTGAATCATTTTTTCAAGAGGGAAATGATTGAATGAAAAGAGGGACTGCATCCTCAGTTTGATGTTCATCTTGATATACAAAACTATGTGATCTGCTCAGAAGATCAGAAAAAACACAAATTAGATATTTTGTCTCTCTTATCACCTCAGAAAGAAATTCTCATGCTCTTTAAAACTCTCACATTTTTTTTTCTTTTTTTTTCTTTAGGGTAAAACTTCTAGTCTTATCTACGGCTCTGGTCATAACTTAGTGTTTTGAGGTACAGTAACATAGCTTGCATGTTATGCTGTCTAGTATATTGTGCAAAACTCAAGTCTTCAGGCAGTACATGACCTGATGAAGATAATGAATGTCTTATTGGCACAGTAAAGAACAAGAAGATCCATCTCATGTGGAAAATAAAAGCATTGTGTGGAGTTTCTGATTAACGGCACTGTAGAGCGAGTTTTTGTCTCTGTGTTGCTTGTATCAGATGCCACAGATGTAGTGATGATATGATACTCACTGTATTTCTGTCAACTGCAGAGGGTGGCAAGTTGGTGCTGGTAATACACCACAAAAGGCAGTTTAAAGTTTCTTTGAATGCTGATAAAAGGACTGTTTAACTGTTTTCCTCTGGGGTCTTTCTTTTCTGCTTTAAGCCTTGTTGCTCACTGAACAGTTTCAACCTGGTTTTCTGTCACTAACTTTTTAACCATACGCATACTGGGGCAACCATGCACAGGAAGAAAACCTTTGAATAATTCAGCCACAGACAATGCAGGTTCTTTCCAAGCTGATATTGTGAAGGCTTTATTAATCCCCTTATGAACAACTATTCAAAGCTACAAGAAATACAAACTTCCTCTATGGCTGATGCCTTCATTTTATTTCCTCAAATAAAACCCCACTGTCTGGAATCTTCTTTTCCCTACAGCAGACTTAAAACTTCAAGCAAAATACAAGATGTTCTCTACAGAACAGAGAAGTTTTCCTTGTTCCTTTGGTATGAAAACAATAAACCTGTTTGGCTGGTAAACGTGAGCACACTGGCTGAAGTCAGTTGACATAATTGCTCAAACCTAATGCTTGCTTTCCACATCAGCTAGACTTTGCAGTGGCCAAGTTTCTGGGTGAGGCTTTAAAATAATGGGATTGCAACTGACACAAAATGGTAACAGTGTAGAAACTTTGAAGATTAATAACTTCGCTGGGGCACTCCGCTGGCTCACCTGGTTAGGCTTATACCATTAAGGCTGAGTTCTTATCCCAGCGATCCTGGCCCTCTGCTGTATGTCATGCCATTTCATTTCCTGTCTTTCCTGTCTCTCTCCACTATCGCTGCACAAATAAAAGGCGGAAAATGCCTGAAAAAAAAAAGCTTGGTGATAATGGTTTTATGATGCAGTCTAAATGGGCTTTCATTCAGGGAATAAAATATGACCTTTGAAAGCGTGTAACTTTAACTGGAATTTAAGGGTTGATTCACTGAAATTACAGAAAAACATATTTTCTCAGTTACCCCCAGTGGTATTTAACCATGCAAGATACATACATGGATAGCCTTGGAATTTTGCACAGACATACATTTTGTCCAAAGGATGAATCCTATTTTGGTGATCCCATTACTCAGCTGTACTTTGGGTTTACTGCTAATTAGCATGGAAACGTGCAAAACTAATACCATGAACATGGTAAAATTGTATCTGTGAAACATTAACATATTAGCACTGTCATTGTATGAGCATATTAGCATGCTGAAGGCAGCATTTAGCTCAAAACTGTGCCCAAATACATTTTCATCTTAATTCAGCAATGCTTGGATGATACTGTTACACTGGGATGGAGGAAGAAGCATCATAAAAACTGAAAATATCTGCATACATACACCCACTGGAGGTAAGTGAGGCAGCATACTTTTTTTGTTATTTTGGTGCACCAACCCTTTAAAAATAAACTAGCGAAAGTTCACTTTCCCTTCAGAAACCAATACAAGGCCACAGTTCACTTATAACCACAATTATACCGTAAAGTGCTATCTGAAGGCTAACTGTCTCAGATCTTGATACCAGATAACAGTACACTGGAATCAACAGGTAGTTTACTTGGTCAACAACAGACTTACAGTTGCAACTATCAGACAGCCAGTTAAGATAATGAAATCTGTAGAGCTGAGAGGAGTAGGCAGGAGGTCACGTGTACATACAAACAGGTTTCAGGCAGGTAAAAGGCTAACAGGTAGCACATAAAAAGAACAAAGTGGAATAAGCTCAAACACTCAGGTATGTAGTGCAGACAATCTGGCAAAAGAACAGCAGTAAAGTGAGGTTTGTGTGTGACACACAACATCTAAGGTTACTCGGTCTCTTCACTTTCTCTGTGAGACTCTATGAAGGCCTTTGTGTTTTCTTAAAGATTATTTCAAAAGGCCAAGAAATGAAAATGATGCATTTTCAGAAGCATCTACTGAGGCATGTCTTTGCAAATATGCTGTGGGTGTACATCAGGACACAGAAAAATGACCTCAAGATGAAAGTGTCATATTTCATTTTGTTTTCAATTACCCTAAACACTGCCCACGTAAATACCTCAGTGACAGGTGACAACAGATACATTATATTCAGGTTTATTGCAGTTGTAAAGTAAACAGGAAACAGAAAAGCACAGACATTCATACATATAATAGCTGGAATAAAGAAAGAAAACATTTAAATACAGGTACACGGAGGAGGAAAAAACAGCTACACTGAGAATATAAGGGAAATCTATTATGGGCAGGCAGTCATGATGTATGCATATTTCAGTAAATCATCTGAGTGTAACTACATTACCTTTACTTTACAAAACTTAAGGCATTAGGCTTTAGCTGACAGACTAGCACAGTAAATAGTGTGTGCTGTTTGAGGAATTTGTCTTATTTTAGATAAACAAGGGGAAAGACCCAAAAGGGAGATTGAGAGATAAATCAGTCTTAAGGTCATGGAGGTCATACTGGTGGTTTGGCAGGTTTTAGGCAAATAAAATTTGTGATGATGCTTTACATCAGATAGAGAGTTGGTCATACACTTGGCAGTTTGTCTTGACGTAGGTTGTGATCAGGTCTGAACCAATGCAATTGCTAATGACTACTACTTTATGACTGTGACCTGTGTTCTCTGAGCAATCAAGCCATGAAACCTTTACAGTCACCTGTCAAGTCTACAGCTGGCATTTCATACATTGAAGAAAGAAGTGTGGGATTCCTTGTTTGCTAAGATGCATTTTTCTTAGAAAGTCCTCAAGCACAAGCACATGAAGCAGCGCAAATACACATTTAAGTGCACATAAAAGCGCTTTGGTTTGGTCAAGTCTGAGATTCACAGACGACTAGAGACTCAGTCAGTCCCGTACATATGACGCAGAGACTATAACATGAAAAGGCACAGTGGAGGAAGAGGTGATGGTGTGTGGATGTCGTGTTTTGCAGTGAGTCACTCAGAGTTGCAATCATTCATCAGCTCCCAAGCCTCCGTCGCTCTTCAGCCTCTCTCGCTCTCTGTGCCGCTGGATGGCTCGCCAGATGCGGCAGAGGACTCCACCCCTGAGGGGAAGGACAGGTTAATCATGGCTGTTCTGATGAAGATTGGTATCAAATTTTTTTGCAGTAGAATATAAAATAAACTGATGCCACCTCACAGAAAAGCAATTATCATCAGGCAGTTCATTTTTTCTTATTTCATCCTTTTCTTTCTCTATCAGGCAGTGAATCTGAATCTGAAATGGGATCTCAAACGATCTGTCATCATCGATTTGGTTGCGTAGTAACAATCATAAAATTAACATTAGAGACGACGAGTTGAGTGCAACAAAAAAAAAAAAAGAGGGAAGTGATAAGAGGCTTTGTAACATCACATTTTACCCCAGTAGATCCAAATCTGAAAGCAAACTGTGACTTCTGCTTCTTGTGATATTTATACAAAATATCAACAATACCAAAACAAACTATTTACATCTCCATCAGTGTTTTTCTTTGCGACATTTTTCTTTTTTTATTTACCTGTCACGCTCGTCGAGTTAACATTTTGTGGTTTCTTCCCTTGACGCCTTGGAGGCTATGAATTTTGGACGGTTTCTTTTAAACATTTTACAGCTCTGTGAACCTTGCAAAAAATCTGCAAGGTGTGCTAAAGTAAAAACACCAGATCCCTAAAGCACATGCTGATTTTGCAGTGAAATAGCCTGAAACCATCCAGACCTGGTAAGATTGCACCTTAAAATCCATGAGACAGTAGGATTTAACTTCTCTAAAATGGCACTTTATGGAGAATTTATGGAGCCTTAGAGAAGTTGAAACAATCAGAAAATCAACTTTAAACTTCCATCAGGCTTTAAGTAGCTCAATTTGATGTTTTCTGTCAGTTTGTGACAGGACACACAGATATGAAAGAGTAAATACCGTAGACGTAGACAGTGAAGGTCATCTTTGGTAACGTCATTGAGAATGTCAGTCAGTGTGTATTCCTCCAGCACAAACTAGAATAGAAAACACACACAAACAACTGTAAATCAGTAGTTTACAAACACACTTTATGTGCTGTAGTCATGAGTAGAAGAAGCTGTTGACAGATGTTCAAAGGCCAACAGATGCTCAACCTTGTCTATGGTGTCAGCATCTGCCCCCTGCTCTTTCAGCCAATCAGTGAGCTGCTTGTCTGGCTCATGGTCTGCTGGGATGTGGAAGATGGAGGGAGGTGAAATGTCTGAAAAAAAAAGAAAAAGAAAACAGAGATTTAAAGAAGAGGAGTGCAAAAAGAAGCCTGATCAACCAGTCGGTTAGTCGGTGTGTTTACCTGGTGGTCTGTGTCTGACCCTGACCAGCTCCAGATCGTGTGTTCTCTGCTGCAGCGTGGCCTTCAGGACCTGCTGGTACTCCTTCTCCCTCTGCAGCAACTCCTCCAGCAGCCTGTAGGAGCCAGCACAGAAGCAGTGGCATCTGTTATAGTAAGCACTAGATCTCACAGACATACAGCATGGAGGGCTGAGGTATGATCTGACAAGAAAGCTGTTGAATAGATAGAAACTGGCACATGCAGCATTTATACTGCTCTGTGTAGCTGAAGGAATAAGAGGTTTGCAGAGGAAGCCTGTACACATCCTCCAGACATCTACAACACCCTGTCAGACAACCTAATTGGTTCATTTAACATCCTGTGAGAAGGAAATTAAACACTTTAACTGAACCGGGCACATTAATGTTTTACCCCAAACCAACACAAGTATAAAAGTTACAAACACTTGCATGTTTGCCTAAGTGCAGATAGAACATTAGTGGTGTTAGAGGTGCTCAGAGTCAGAGACTCACCAGAATCATTAGGATTCATTCTCTGGGGAGCACTAGTTTCTGTACAGGTTTTCATGGCAATCCATCAGACACTTGTTGAGATATCTCAGTCTGGACCATAGCAGTGGACCAAGAAACTGACATTATCATCCCTAGAGCTGTGCTAGAGTCAGGAAAGCCTTCATCAGGGTGTCAGGGTCAAACACAAACACACAGACACTTAAGTGGAAAAAGACAAATGAGTTTCAGGTGTGTGGAGCCAAGAGGGAGGTGGGGCTACAAATGAAGAGAAATCACAGGCTCCAACTGACAGAAAGTAAAGTCCTTCAGAAAATACAACAGATTTTACAGAACAGTTACAGAGTTTCCCTCTGAAGTAATTTTCAAGTCCATACCCTCTGCTATTTTACTCAGGGATCACTTCAGTGTCACCTGTTACAGGGTGCAGCTTTATAATACATTGTCAAGCAATATTATGCATTGCCACTTCTTACAGCATTGTTTTATTCACCAGTTCTCTGCTTTAGTTTCCACCAAGTCGTGCCAGCATAAAAGTACAGGGACATTCCAGACAGTAAACAATAAATGAGGTGTCGCGGTTAATGAATCCTTTGCTCCTCCCACATTATCAGGATTTTTGAGTTGGATGACAGATAGTCTTGTAATTATGAAGGAAGTGACTACTGTATGTTACCCCTAACTGTTGAGGCCTGTTTCCATTTGTCCTTAACAAGTACATCTAAAGTGCTTGTTTTTCCCACTGATAAGTTCAGACTGTTATCACAGGTGTCTGACAATATGGATAAGATTCCTACGGAGACAGACCTTTTTATTAAAGAGCCAGATGCTTTTTGTTTAACCAGAAACATCACTATATATAGCTACCAGACTCCATGGACAAAAACAATTATTCTACTACAAAGAACTGAGCTGCTGGAATATCACTGCCTCAATCTGTTAGTTTGTTTGTGTTACTGTGTGACTTTCAGTGGTGGAAAAACCACACAATAACACAAACAAACTAACCAATGGAGGCAGCAGTATTCCAGCAGCTCTCGTGTTCCACAAGGTAAAATTACTGTTTTTGCTAATATATATCAGAATCAGATTCAGAATCAGACTTTATTGCCAAGTAAGTTTGCACATACAAGATATTTGACTTGGTATATCAGTGCTAAAGAACAGTGATAGTAAACAAAGACAGATATAGAGAAGTAGAAGTAAGGTTAAGAGCAAAAGAGCAAAAAGCAAACACTATATTGACAAGGAACATAAATATACATAATTGAAATGTAAAGTGTAGAGTGCAAATGTTTGAAGGTGGCCGTGATTGTCCGGAGAGATGTGCATTAACGTAACACATAGGTGTGTGTATGACGTTAATGTAGTGTATATGAGTCATCCTTTAATATTGCCTTTTTTAAAAGCTAAATTATCTCTATGAGCTTTTGTATTGCACTGTTTAATTATCCAGTGTATGTTTTTAAGTTTAATTTTATTCTGGTTTCTCATTATCAATAATCACATTTAGGTATTATATTAGTGGTTGAAGATGGTAAAGGTAAGGTGAGGAGGTTTGTCATGTCTGCTGTTCTGACCAAGCTCTGTCTCATCAGCCTGTGGGTTTTAAAGACATCTACTGCATTCGTGGCATGCTTGTGTGTGTATGTGTGCGTGACTTTACAGGTTTGGGTGTGTGTGCTTGTAGGTGCACATTCTCTCAGTCTCTTCCAATTCCTGAATGGAATTTCATCATCATGACTTCTATTCACACGATGTGAAGACTGCCTGAAGCAATTTTTTCCATGTGTGAGTGTGTCTGTGTTTGGAAAGTGCTGTTGAAATCTTCATGACACTCCCTGACCTCAGATTAAACACAGGAAAGGAAAAAAGGAGTGTTTTATGTGTTTTTTTGTACCTGTTTGTCTCCTGTTTGAGTCGTCCCAGCTGAGCTCCCAGCTGATGATGCAAGCGCTGGGGCTCCTGGGAGTGGGTGGAGTTTAGCGCGCTGGCTGCAGAGTGGGTGGGGTCGGCCGTCGCCCCCGAGTCATCAGTGTGAGGAGCTAAAACTGGGCCAAACTCAGCTTCCTCCTCATCCACCTCGTCCTCTTTCTCTGCTCCCTCACACTCTGATGCTGGGCCAAAGTGGGTCTGTAGCTCTGTTGGTTGAGAGTTTAAAGGTCAAAGGTCAAGGCCAATGTCTAGTTTTTGCATGCAGATGTGGGACAGCATGTGTCCAGTAGATGGTGCCAAAAGCTCAGGCAGTTTGAGCACCCACCTGGTATAAGGATGGTGATGGCTGCCTGCACAGCTCGGCGGATGATGTTATCCATGGCAAACATCCAGTGGGGTTTAATGTGATGATTCCTCAGGACTTTGTTCACCTGAGAACATCGCACACAAACAGACAGGGGGATATTTAGACCTATAACCCTGAAATTACACATTCACTGGAGTTAATTTGACATAACTGGATATGTCTGTCTGCTGTCTGTTCTGTAATGTGCCATCATCAATTAATGAGGTCAAACCTTTTGTATAAAAGTATTTATTCTTGCATATACTGTTCTGAATGAGCTTCTATGTAAATTTCCAGCTGTGCTCATGTGAGCTGACCGAATCCTGGAAGCCAAAGAGCACCAGCTGGATTTGATTGATGGAGGTGGAGTCGAAGTCCAAGTCCAGCTTGAGCTTGGAGATGGTGGCCGCCATGACCCGGCCTCTCTAATGTGGATGAAGTCTCAAGGATGCAGATGATCTGCTTTGATGGTCGATAGACAGCTGGAGCTCCTCACTGCCCTATATACAGAAAATACATATTTACATGCATGAATCAATTTAACTTCAGTGAGGCAATTGACTTTTCTTTACTGAGATAACCCCAAAGTCTATTGGTGATAATAATTTCTTTCTAATGTGTGGCCGCATGTTAATATATGCATATGCTTT